>JAQGBX010008781.1:0-10262 GCA_034698745.1 Megaphyllum sjaelandicum
CACCAGACCTAAATGTGATTGAAATTCTTTGGGCCAAACTGGAGTTGGAAATCAGAAAACATTCAATTGCCAACAAATGAGGATTTGAAAAACGCCTTGCAAGAAGAATGGGACAAGATTAGTCCTGATTTTACAAGAAAACTTGTGGAATCGTACCCCAAACGCCTACAGGATGTCAGACGCCAGAACGGTTTACCAACCAAATATTAATTTGCGCAGAATTCAATGGCTGATTACTTTTGTTTACTCAATACGAAACTGTATCATTTTCACTTTGACCTAAACTTGCTGTATTATTTTCGTTTTGACATTGATTTCTTTGAATAGTTTAGGCCTACATGTATGTTCTTTTTAATTAACTGTAGGTATTGCTGGTGTTTATTTGTAGTTTGATATGTAAGTAAATGCATATTTCATTTTTATGGCCATCTAAACGGTATTTTCTTGTAAAAATAGATTTTCCCAGCATACGCAGTTGTTGAACGCAGGTGTATCATTTTCAAGTTGAGCCACTGTATCAACAACTAAATGATATAATGTGTCATTTATTACATCGAGATAACATCTCATTATAGGCCAGTCTACCTTAATTATGTTTTTTCACCGTTTTCAAGGATAGACTTACCCAAGCTCTTATCATTTCTTTTCAGACTGAACGTCGACCTTCAACAAAATTACAACATTCATAACAAGAAAAATTGTGAATTGCACAATAGGCCTACTTGAATAATGCAATTGTTAGACACAAAAATCTAAAACAACGCTAATGGGTGGAAATTAGTTGAGGGAATGTTTAAGCTATAGAAATTTATCTAAATTTAATAAAAATCAACTAGCAATTATGTTCCTTTTAAATTACTCATAAAAACTCAATGACCATTCAAATGACTTTGCACAATATGCAGTTTGTCTTCTTGAAAAAAAGTCTACATTTAGGAAGCACTAGCTATAGCCATTATACATGTTTATGAAAGTAAACCAAACTAAATGTGTAAGGTTGCATATGGGACCAATGCCTTCTGGTATAATTTCCATTTAGTTTGGTTTACTTTCATAAAATGTGTCTGACCCAAGGGCCAATCTGGAATGATTGTCAACATCTATGGATTATAAACTCACCCCAGGAAGCAGAAAGGAACAGCTGTTTACAACCCTGCATGTTTACCCATGTCACAGCCATTTCATATAGGCTAGTTATACGTTTTTGTGTTCTTTATAGAGTTTTGTGAATGCTAGTTCACATATTTATGTCTAGTAAAACTATCTGGCAGACCTAGGGGAAGCTAGGTTATAATAATGAAAACAATTTTAGTATATGCTTGCATGTACTTGATGAACGCAACATGTTGCAACATTACTGTTGCTATTGTCTCTAATCCTCTAACTTCTTGCCCATATTTTAATCGATGATCATATTTCGTCACTAACAGACAACAGGCAATGTGTGCCTGGATACATTAACCTTCATTCAAAATAAAATTATAAAACCCCCCAAAAAAAAAGAAAACAATGACAGATCACAGACACTTTCGATATCTACTGTACTTGTACGACCTGTACACATTCGCCGAAAGCGTGATGAGGTTTGTTTCAAAATTCGCGCTATATGTTAGAACCGATGAATTAATAGGGATCGAAACACGGATTTTAGTCTTACCTTAAAGTCCACTTAAATTTTCAGCTGCCAACAATTCCGAAAACCTTATTTTCGGTGAAAATTAAAGCCTGAAGAAAACTCACGATCACAAACCACACGCAGCTGCCATCTTGAGCCACAATTGAGCTCTGACGTCACGTTGACGTCATTATATCGATATCAAAATTCCCAGAATTGAGATTAAAGATTCGATATTATCGATCACCATTCGATATTTTTGGGGTATTTGGCTACAAAATTTGGAAAAAAAATTATAAAAAAATTCAAAAAAAGCATGAAAATCCTAGAATATGCTAAAATGTATAACGTGCCAGAAGTACATGTACATTCTAGATTTTGAAATGTTGAAAATCTGGAAAAGGGAATAAATTAATGTTAAATTTTTTTATGAAATTAATTAAAATGACGCTTTTTAATTAATTTAAAATTAACGCTTGGAAGATTTTACAATTTTTTTAAAAAGATTTAAAAAAAAAACAATTTATAAAATTTTGTATTCGGAAAATGTTGAAAATTTGTACTTGGAAAAAATGGGAAATTTTGCAATTTTGTCCTCGGAAACCGTGGACAATTTTTCTAATTTGTACTCGGAAAACGTGGAAAATTTTAGAAATATGTACATGGAAAGCGTGGAAAATTTTGCAAATCTATACTCCGAAAATGTGGAATTTTTAACAAATTTCTACTAGGAAAATGGGCCCTAAGCTAAACATGAAGTAATAATTTTGAATCGCCATGAATGCGTTGAATGTCTCTGACTTTTTCAAAATAAACCAATCTTGACTTCTACATATTCTACATACAGTATATACAGTGTAAAAACTACACTTTAGCTAACTTTATTAACTAAACAGCAGTCATAACATTTTGGAGAACGTCCAGTTGGTTTTAGAAAATTACGTGTTGAGAAATGTTTCATGCATGATGTCTTAAAAACTGAATTTTAAAACTTCCCCTCTAACATTTATGCATTAATTTGTACTGTATTTTGTAAAGAGAGCAAGATTGTCAAAATTTTACTAAAATATTTTTGAGAGCTAGTCATAATTAAACTGGAAATTATAACAAAGATGAAAATTAAAATTTGCAAAATTTCCTAGGCAAAAAATGTTGTCGTCCAATAAATGAATGTTAGGAGAGAGGGAAATATTGAAAAAAATTATAGTTTTCGCAAAAAGACACTCAATTTTTACAAGGCACCACAAACCTAATTCTTTATTCACGATCGTATATGCTTGGCGTTGTGTGTGAAAATATGTACAAAACTTAAAACTTTCATAGAAATTCCATGAATTTTTCTTAGCTACATGCCTTTTATTTTGCAACTGATTCTGAAATAAAATTCATTTCAAAAGTGCAGTGGGAGCAATATCATTATCAGCAAACGGTGACATAATGGTACAAAGGAACAAGAAATTCTTCTTACACACCATGCTGCAAATATTAACACTAGAATCAATAGGCCTACATGTATATGAAATAGCAAATACCCATAGGCTACTTTCGTTTCAACAAATGAACGTATTTGCAAAATTTTAAATAAATATACTGTATATGAAATAAAACGAAGTTAATGGAAATGAATTTCAATTTTTTATACACCGGTAAAGCATTACCCGCAATGCTGAAACTTTCCAAATAAAGATTCCTAATGAATTACTCATTCAGACAGAAATCAAATTTTGATCAAATCTAAATTCCATTCATGATTTAAAAAATTAAAATACGAAAGAATATGTTACGCTCGTACATGTAAAGAATAGGAATTTTTAAAAGAGCAGATCGTATATGTGAAATGTTACAAATAAAGTAATCAAACCTTGACAACATTTTTCAACAACTTTCTCTAATGCAGATCTTTTCAGAAACTGCTTCCTAATATTTGCTAAACGACCGAAAAATAACTCGGTGGTGGATAAATCAATGCATGTATTGATTTTTTAAACCAATGAGCTTTCCAAATTTTCATACGTGGCTTTAATGACTGCCAAAGTATGATACGTAACGCATCTGTTTGAATACCTCTGATGATGATTATAGCTTTTACTTTGAAAATTCTGCAGCTTCATGTCAGATTGCGTTTTTCATTCTCAATTTCGCAACCATATGCGAACAAAAAAATATGAATGAAGCAATAATCCAAAATGGAATGAGAAAAGGGATGTGAAATAAAGCTGAGTTTCATCTCACACTTCCATCATTTTTGTTTGCACTTCTGCAGGTTTAGTTATAGCAAATTCTTAAATGAAAACTAATGTCAGAAATGCATAGCATTGTGAGCATTGAATTTAGGATGAACTTAGATCACCAGCGACAAAACTTTAAAAATTCAACAAATGTGCATCAATTACCCAGGAATGCCCCTATCCCCCCCAGTTCCACCTTGTGAAAATCAATTCAACTCAACACCCTACAGTCAGCAACTAAATACCATATGGTAGGGGAGCGAGCCCGTTTTCAGAAAAAGCTCCTACATTTTCTGCGACTTAGACATCATTGTTAAATTGAACCTGGATTACATGTGAACTATCGTCAGGAAGGTTATTCCATCCTCTAATTGCATCTCTACAACTAGTCCCACCATCAACTCTCAGCATCACTGATCCCTTTCTCGCTGCCATCATTGACCAGGTCCTTGCCAGCTTCCCAAGCTTTTAAGATCCCACGCAGGAAGCTCATCCTCCTCTCAAAGTGTGCACCAGATGCCTCGGCCACAACAGCTGTCAATTTGGTGGTGAGTTCAGATGCTGCCTTGAACTTATCTAGCATTGAAGACGCAAGCTTTGGCTTTGCATCAACAACTGCTACAACTTCATCTGTCACGCTCTGGAAGATGCGCTGCGTCTGCCTGTAGAACTTCCGGCTCCACCGCTCATCGCACAGCCCTGCGTCGAAAGCCTCGAGTCCCATATTTTCGCGCACAACGAACATGTGACGGCAGGGTAATCGCATGCTCATGTAAAATGTGCATTGGCAAGCCACGGCATTGGCCAGCCTGCTGCCTTCCGAGGTTTCAAAGATAAAGTCATTCCCATCCTCTGTGGGTGGAGCCACCTCAGCCACAGCGGCAAGTTCTGCGGTCACGTGCTTGAAGGCGTATTGCGTAAGGTGGCGCAGGTAAGCTGCCTCGGGTGAGCCAGGCGCATGCGCGTGTGTAGGGATCTTCTGCACCATGAGAGCAGCCTCGCGATCTCTCTCCCGCCGAAGGCTTGCCAATACCAGGTACAGATTGTCCACAAAAGTCTCCAGTGTGGAATAAGCGCCCACAACAGATTTGATTTTGGCATTGAACGCCTCCACACGATGGTTGGTGCTGTCCAGGAAGCTACCCGTGCTGAACTTCATGCCCATGGTCCACTCCTCACGGATCGGGTGCCAGTTCTCGTGGAAGTAGTCCAGCATCGGTGCAGTGGCAGTCTCCATAAGGTGTCGGTGCAACTCATTGTACTCAGCTTGTGTTTTTGCAAACGTCATCTTCTGCAGCACTTCACGGTAGTAGTTCTGCTCAGCAGGTGTGATGCCAAACTTGTCATAGGCTACCTCACGCCGAAAGGCTCGCAGCGTGTGGAAGGCACAGATAAAGAGTGCCGCATTAGGGAAGTTTTTCTTGAACACCGTCCGTTCCACGATACCTTTGTCGGTCATAACCACCCGAGTGCGACTCGGGTCAGGGTTTAGCTGCTTAAAGGTATCCACAAACCAGTTGAGAGTATCCTCGTCTTCACTGACCAGCAAACCCACAGCTGCCACTTCACTCTGCCCATTGGAGTCTTCCACCATGAGCACATACACAGGCACCTTGATATCCACTAGTTTGAAGGTGGAGTCAGCGCACACAAATTCTGGGTAGGCGTTATAGCACTTGCGCATCTCCTCATCTTGAATGAAGAGGCCACGCAGATTCATCTGTTCATCAGCCGCCACTCGAACAGAGGCATGGTACTTTTCCTCCAAGGTACGTACCACCTCTATTAGGTCCTTAGTCTTGATGGACACCCGCCTCTGCCCAGCCACGATGTCAGGTAGAGCTTTGGCTGTGACCAAAATGCCAGTTTCCTCCGAAATCTTGTGGCGCACCAACTTCTTGTTGGCACCAAGTCCCAGCAGCTCCGCCGCCTTGCTCTTGGCGTCAGCGGTGAGCTTGCGGTGCCGGGGAAGTCGCTTGTACAGCACGTCTGACACCTCATGGTTGTGCTCCTTTTCGATGCTGCTGACCTGCAGGTGCTGGCCGTCCTCCGTCATCTTCAGTGAAATGGAAGCTTTGCAGCCCTGCTTGAAGGTACTGCAACAAAAAAATATTGCAACTCATAAAAATATTTTAGCAATACTACTAATAAAAGTAAAATACATAAGACTTCGATTATCCAGGTTGAACATATAGTCGAAATATCAACTTGACAAAGCTCAACAGAAAACCACCAAATGAGCTCCCTCAACATCCCATCAAATTTCTTATCTTTCTTCTAATATGATGATGTTCATTCAAAAAATACTGTATAATATTATGCAAGTGCATTAAATTGAACTTGTCCACACTCTGCGAAAACGGTGTATGGACAGGATTGCATATAAGACTAGGTTAGGTACGATTAAGCAAGCAAGGGTGTGGTTGCTGAAGGCTAATACATATGGGGTGCGCAAAGCGGAGGGGATGGAAGCCCCCTCTGGGGGGCCCAAAGGGGGAATTACCTTGGTGGAGACCCAAGGACAAAGTTCCAGATTATATGAGAAAAAACAAACAAATTATCATGAGTAGATGGTCGTGGGGCAGAATCCAAATACACTCTGGGTCAAAACGTACCGTACTCATAAAATGTTATCTGCATGCGTTCTTGTTCACTGCTTACTAGTACAATGTACTATATCCTACATCTGAATCTCAATGAATAGGCCTACACCTAGCAATGCTGTTGGTTGAGCCGATCAGTGAACATCTACTCATCGCTCGATGTGTATCCTTAAGAAATGTACTCAATTTCTTTAGCGCACTGCGTATGGGGATCATATAACATCATTGTGCTAATGAACCCCTTTGCTGATCAGACCCTCCTCGCAAGTTCCGAGATGATATAACAGATGGCCACCAGTGGAGCTTCGTGGTACATATGCCTGGGCCTCTCAAATATCTTTACCATCTCAGGCGCTAGGTAAAATGTGCTTACATCAGTAAATAGGATGTGATGTGAGGACTCCAGAAGCCATGTCAAACATTACAGTGCGCGTCCATTTCATGGCGCTTGCGATTTTAAACGCTAAATTGCAGGAGACAGAGCAAATCCTCGAATTAGAAAGTTGGTCACCATTGCATAATTAGTGCGAAAATAGTGCTCGTGACATTTAGTATTGCTCGCATATCTGACAACGTACCTGGTTTTTGGCTGATGTGTGCATCCTTGCATAGCATGTATGTAAGGCAGGAATGCTACTACCCAGTCGTCAGTGGCTAGTCAATTGCACAACTGAATGCATTCAAGTCATGTCCAGATTTGGTTGTGCTTCCCTTTAACCGATCTCATACTGTACAGCAGGACATGACTTGAATGCATTTAATCGTGCAATTGACCAGCCTCAGACGACTTAGCGGCAGCATTCCTGCCTTGCATAAATGCGATGCAAGGATGCACATATTCGCCAAAATACAGGCACGTTGTCAAATACGCGAGCAATAATAAATGTCACAAGCACTATTAATGCAGTAATTATGCAACGGGGACCAGCTTTCTAATTCGAGGATTTGCTCTACCTCCTACGGTTTAGCGTCTAAAATCGCATGCGTCATGAATGACGCGCACCTTAATGCTTGACATGGCTTCTGGAGTCCTCACATCACATCCTATCCACTGATGTAAGCACATTTTACCTAGTACCGGAGGTGGTAAAGATATTTGAGAGGCCCAGACATACAGTATGAGCCATCCTGTAACATTACATGTAGGTCCTGTTGGTCGATGTTGGTCTCAGCACCTGCGAGAAGATTCTGATTAGCAAAAGGGTCATTCGCATCATGATAGTGCCATATGATCCACTACTTGAAATGCTTCTGGATTGTGGACATTTAGGAATGATCCATTGTTGCACCTTGAACGCTAGCGCCATAGCGTTAATCGGTTCTAAACAACCTATAGACGATGTGTATTGCTGGTAGGGGCACTGCAATGAAAATCGAGTGTTTTCGAACGCTTTTTTCGAAATTATCAAGTCCAACGTGGCCCGTACCTTGTTTGGCGCTCTCCAGTACTGTCCTTGCGCTTTTTGAACTTCATTCCCCCGTGAATGCAACAGTACTTCAGTTGATAGTACTTCACGTCAGGGTTGATGTACACATCCTTCCTCTGCGTGCGTCTTCGCTGGGCCACGTTCAACGTTCGTCCATCGCGGATATAAAATCTCACCTTGTTTTCGTTTTCGAACAGAGTTATTTTTTCTTTTAGCTGCTGAAACGATGGAAATAAATCCCCCACTTGGATATCGTGAGCCATCCTTTGCGGGCGCCGGTGGACGCGACACGGTCATCGGAAGACAAGGCTGAATCGTCTGCTTTGAAGCGCTCAGGGGACATCCATAAAAATAAAGTGCCATGCATCTGTCAAGTACATGTACATGAATACTTTTTTAAATCTAAAAAGGTAACTTTTGTTATGAAATTAAACATTAAAAAAGCATATCTTACATTAATTAAAAAAGTAGTGATTAATGGGGAATTTTCAATTTCAGGGTTCCCCCAGATCTGGAAAACCTGGAAATGTCAGCGAACTTGAAAATGACCTGGTAAAGTCAGGGAAGAATGGCTTATTTTGAAAAAGTCAATGAAATTCAACGCAGTCATGGCGATCCAAAATTAATACTTCTACAAAAGGGCCCATTTTCCACGTTTTCAGTAGAAATTTTCAAAATGTTCCACGTTTTCCGAGTACAAATTTGCAAAATTCTCTATGTTTTCCGAGTACAAATCTTCCACATTTTTCGAGGACAAAATTGCAAAATTTCTCACTTTTTCCGAGCACAAATTTGTAACATTTTTCGAATACGAAATTTTCCCATTTTAAAAAGGTGTCATGCAATTTTTTAAATTTTTTAAAAAAAATGGGTATTAATTTTTAAAATTGTCGTTAGTGAATTTTAAAAAATATTTTTCAGTGTGAATTTTGGAAAATATGTCAATTTTTCACGTTGTCATTGGTCAGGGAAATTTTTTTTAAATCTGGAAAAGTCGGGGAAGTTTAAAATGGAATTCTTGGGGGAACCCTGAATTTGCTCACAAAGGAATTTTCAACAATAAGTTCATGCATATGTGATTGACCTCGACACCACCCCACCCAAATATTTTTTTACTTCCTCTATAGATCTTGAAAAGCAAAATTAAAATCGTAACTTTTCTGAAATGCATACAGTCGTTCTCGACTGAAATTATGATAATAGCAAAAAAAAAAGTACAAGCATGCATACATACTGTACATGTGCTGCATGGAACACATGCAATCCAAGTAAGTTTCTTTTTTGGAAAGCTGATCAAGTTTTAGAGTGTTCATTTACTACATTATATCTAAACTGCAATAAAGCCACAATTCTAAACGAAAATGTTACAGTAAAACATTAGTAAAAATTACCGTTTAATTACTACAGATCACATTACAAATATTTTAGCATTAGATTTTTAAAAGCTCGGTAAACATTTCAAATAGATATTCTTAAAATTATAATAATTAGTATTACGTGTACTTTTTGCAAAATAATTTGGTTTAAAACTAGTTTTTCGATTACAGTAAAACCTGAAAAAGTGACGTTTCCTTTATAAAAATTTTCTGTATATTACCCATGACCACCTGTCTATCGTGTACAGTGACCAGTGTGTGTTGTATTTTTTGCAATGTTTACACTGCCAATGTAGGCTACCTTAAATAGTGACCAGATAACGGATGAGTCGATCTAGTTACATCTTTTAACCCTTGGACATGCATGATGATTATATACCTTTTTGGTTTTGTGGTTTTTACTACGTGTATTACATTCTACATGTATAAGTGCAGTGTATATGTTCATTATTTTAATTTAATTCAGGCATGCTTTGTATAGTGTCGACCACCTGTGTACAGTGACCAACATAGAATATCTTTTTTTGGTGGTCACTCTTAACAGGTTTCATTGTAGCTGCATGCCTGCAGTTGGGTGACAGCATTTAAAAAGTTCAGCAGCTATTTGACAGAATGTTTACAAATGTTTTTAAAAGTAGTTTTTCAATGCATGGTTTTAAACAGTTTTGATATAAATGTCCAATATATCCATGCAGTAACTTCAGTTCTTTAATTTTAAGCACATATTGCAATTATCCTTACTAACAGTCCTTTCTTTATGACGATTTCGGAATGACTGAGCACAAGACTGAGCGAAAGTTTGAGTCAAAGTTTAAATCGTGTGAACGCATGTTTTATTGTCAGTAAAAGACTGACAATAAATGAGTCAATCTCCATGCTCAACCTCCTGATCATGAAAAACTGATGACAAAACATTGCATGTGGTACCGGCTTAAGGGGGGTCTCCTATGGCACCGAATTCCACCTACCCACCCCCAATTTGGTCGTTCCGAAAATCGACTTACATACCTGTT
>JAQGBX010008782.1:0-10260 GCA_034698745.1 Megaphyllum sjaelandicum
AACCTTAAAGATCACGTAAACCAAAGTTATGGGTTAGAGTTGAGGGTCTGGGAAAACAGTAGTAACCATTGAAAAGAAAGTTGACTCTAAAGCTGAACCAAAACCTAGAGTCAAGAGTCAGTGTTGATGTTTTTGAGGCCCCTGTCGGTCTCCGTCAACGCGGATGACGTCATCATGTCAATCGATCTCTTCACTAGAGGTCGCCATATTGAGATGCAAACCAGTTCTCCTGACCTTAAACCACCAATTTCGGAGAGTCAGGGATAGATAGGGATAAATAGATGGTTTATAAGTTTGAGGTTTGAATCTCATTGGTTACTGCTACCGTAAGTTGTCTGCCTTTCCTGGGTTTTCCAGGACTAGGAGTACCCCGTTTACTGACTTTTGCAATTTATAACACATATCACATTTGCAATATTGCGCTCGATTTCCCTTTTACTTTGGGAACTGATTTTATTTTGTATTTTTTATCGAGTGGACGTCCGAGTTAGTCATTAACACCCCCGTCCTTCTGTCCACATTTGTGTCCGTGACTCAACCAACCACCCCCCTCCACCTACCCCCTACACGAGGACGTCCTTTTTGAATGGCCCCTAGTCGTAATCGTAATTTTTATTCGTAGTATTTACTCACTTTTTCAGCCACTTGTGGATGTAGAGCCAAACACTCGAACTCTATTTTCGGTGCCTGTGTGGTTACAAATAAAAAAACATTTCAAGTTCAGTTTGGTTTTGGTTAGAAATCGAATTACTAAAACTATACTTTCGATGCTAACTATAAGTGCCTATGAGTACTAAAATAATTCCATTAAATTGTCTGTTCTCGTCATCTTGGTCTATTTTAAATGAAACGATGTATTTACACCGTCATATTATTCAACATATATATATAGATAGATAGATAATGCACTAAGGGGACTCGGCCCCTTCTGGCATATATTGTTATTGGTGTATTTTGCAGTTTGAAATGAATCATGACGTACATGTTAGTTTGTTAGTTTCATGGTTAGTTCACTGAAATAATGTTAAAGTTATTGTTTATGCCTTAGTGCCAACCTCCCAGAAGGGCGAGAAAAAAGTCTGCCCTTAAGAGAGGCAGTTTAACCAGTTACCCTTGTCGGACACCTTCAGCTGTATAAGTTGATTAGTGTTATGATGATGAGGTTTGGTGGTGAGATTTGCTTGACTATTGAGTCTGTTTGCCATAGCTGGTCGCTATTCTATAGAGTGGCCATATGTACGGTTCCTGGACGTTTGTGAGAAATGATTCCAAAAAGTTAGTCGGGGAGAAAGTTGGAGGGAGTTTGGTTTTTGATCTAATGGATAGGATATTTGGGTTTGTGATCATTTTTAAGAAGAAAAAATAATATCAGAGGACTGACTGCGAAACGATATAATGTTGATGTACCCAATTGAGAAACAATTAATTTTCATTGTAATGGGTTTATCTAATATAGAAAAAACAATACCGGAATTTACTTAGTAATAAAAAATTGTTGACACGTTGCGACAGAAAATAAACATGACCCTAAACAATTCTAAATGTGATTTTGCCCTATTTTTATTATCTATCTTGCATTCAAATAAAACTAATTTTAACTTTATTGATGAATTTTTAATTTAAAAGAATAAAAAATTATGAAAGAAAAATTGACTGTTGTAGGCTTCCATTTTTGTGTTTCGTGTCTTACTTTTCACTTACAAAAACAAGAAACTTTAGAACGCATTTTAACCCTAGTGTAAAACTTACTGTATATTCTAGGTGTTAAATGTACTGTGCATTTTTGATTCTGGGTAGCTTTGACTCGGTGTTCTTTCATCAAATTGTTATTTTTAGACCTTTTACAATCGTTCGAAAATATTTTGTAAAAAGTGCTACAAACACAGTCATTGTTTTGAGACACGAAGGTCTTGTGTCACATGATTTCATATAGATGTCATAAGACAAATGTTTCACTGAAATAAATACACTTTAGCTGCATTACTAACATGTTCAAATAAACATTTAAACATTTATTAACGTTTATGCACATTTTCTTTAGCAAATAAGTATTTTTAACATTCCTTGTTCACGCATGTTTAAAAAAAGAATTGCAAATTACGTGAACAATTTGCCAGAAGTGTATGCAATGGAAAATATTTTTCCAAGGGTCAACAAAATGTTCATCACTATAGTAAGAAAACAAAAACACAATTTTACAATTGAGATTATATCAATTGTATACATGAAGGCCTAGTTGTTTGAATTTAAGGAAACCATTTTTTAAGTATTTTGAGTTTTCACCTATGCTTTGAAAAAATTGCTAGTACAAATTTTTAACCAGTCAGATAATTTCAACGTAGTCCCAAATCCGAAATTAATGTTTAATGTTTATTTTTCTCGAGGATAAACTTGCAAAATGTTTCACGTTTTCACAAGAAAAAGTTTTCAAAATTATCACGTTTTCCCAAGGTTAATTTTTCCATATTTCCTCAAATATATATTTAAAATATTTTTAACGGTTACTAAAGACAAATTGCCAAAATTTTCAACAGTTTCCAAAGACAAATTGCAAATTTTAACAGTTTCCGGGCACACATTTGCCGAATTTTAAAATGTTTTCGAGTACAGATTTATAAAACTAAAAAGTTTGAAGGACAAATTAGCAAAAATCTCAAACGTTTTGAGTACAAATTTTAAAAATTTACAATGTTTTCTGAATACAAATTTGTAACATTTTCAAATATATTGCCATGCTAATTTTGTATATACAAAAAATAATCTTGCAAGGGCCAATATATGAACCTCAGGACTACTACTGCCACATGGTTTGGAAGACCACCACCCCTTTATGCATCGATTAACAGTTGTTTCTTCCCCCTACCCCCCACTTCTCATGGAAAACTAATACCTACGCCATTGTATTATAATTGATGATTTATGAAATTGCAACTTACCTACATTGCAACTGGTTAATTGAAATTTAACGCAAGAAATCATTTAAAAAATCATTAGCTCGTTTGGTAATTTGATGCAGTGACAGAATTTATTATCTGTTTGACTTTTATTAAAGATTCTTGCCAAATTTTTTTATCTTATTTATTTTTTATCTCTATAAATTGATTGGATGAAAATTGAACACGAGGTTAAGGCGTTTTTGCCACGTCTTTCAGTCATTTAATATTCGTTATCCTGCTTCTTATCATATTTGTTGTTCTATTTTGAACTTATAGAAACTGACATTAAAAATTCCCGTGAAATGTATGATAAGGACCGTTCATACAACTATTTTTGTGTTTGGCCAATCAACTAATTTCCATAATAAGCATTTAATAGACAGCAATCCCAAAACAGCCACTGTTATAATATTCAAAATTTATTAAAACACCGTGACATTTGCTAAGTGGAATAATGGAGATTTCCAGAATAAATAACATCTTAAACATTGTATGACATCAATATTGAAGAATTTGAAATTAATTGGCTTTATCTTATCTAATTATATTTAAGAATTTAGATAACCTAGCTGCTGTAACAAAAACCATTTTCGGAGTAGTCATTATCACATTTTTTTTAAATAGTTTTAAATTGATTTCTTTGATAAAATATATGCGGTTCCAATGTGTGTAAATGTAGTCATTTAATTTTTACGGAGAAGTTTTAATTTATTGTTAATACATGTGGGCATTTAACGTCGGTGGGCAAGTGTCGACGGATTGGACAAAGGGGTCAGAACTTGCTACAGTATACAAGACGTCCATTTTGATGTACAAGTGTACCTTATAATCATGTTTTGCAAGTAAATACAGAACGTCATGGAATACATGTATATCCAAAACTCAAGAAAAGAAATAAAAAATGTTGAGCTGTTTACGATAATGCAAAACGCGTCGCAGAAAAATGATAAAACAGTATGTATATTTGAACTATACAGGGTGGCAAAAAAGTCCTTGGCACCCCAAACGTTCGGTTTTTTTCTTAATTATAGGGAATAACATTGGGAAACAACGTTGGGAAACAACATTTTTTTATCGATGGAAAAAAAAACATGCAAATACTATTGAGGAAAAAAACATTTAAAAAATTGATGGGAAAAAATGTAAAAAATTGATGCAAAAAAAACAAAAAAAAATGATGAGAAATAACATGTAAAATGTAAAGAAAATATAAAATTTCAATTTGTGTTCATAGTCAGCACCATTCGTGTAAACACAAGCCCTAAGGCGCATGCGCCATTGGAGGATTGTTGTTTGATTAATTTCATTTCAAGCGTCCAAACTTGACTTTTTGATAGACAAATTTAAAAGATTACTTCATTAAAAAAATCGTGAACTTTAGGCAATTCAAGAGTATAAGAGAACAACAATATTATAGTACAAATTTTCATTAAATTCCTTTAACAAATAACCATTTTATGATTTTTATAAAGTTAACTTACTTTTTATTGGCCCACCCTGTATATTAGCGATTCTAGTTATAGATAATTAGCTACAGGAATGTGGCTGGGTCAATTAACCCTGTCCCACTAGGCTGGTGGGGGAAAAGGGGGAAGTGCCATATTCGAGCTGGCCTTTCCTTATCATTAACGAAGGATTATCTTTAATTAGCACTTCGTTTACAAAGAATCCACACCTTCCCGGATATGTCGTCACAGTAGATAATTAAACATGTCCAGTTTTAACTGACCAATAGATGAACGTGACAATTGGTGCATATAAGTTTGGAAACTTAGCCAACATTTTCATTCTGACACCGGTCAAGCTAAAGTTTGCATCGTGGATCGTTCTATATCGGTTTTGACAAATTATTTATCAATATTGAAAAACTGATAATTTGCTTTAGATTTTTCTCATATTTAAAGTAAAGGTATATATATAAGTTCATAAAGTATTTTACGCAATATTCAGCCAAGTTATTTACTCTGAGTCGCCCTTGGGTGGACAAACGATATCTGCGGGGGAATACCATCACTGAGTCAAACCCTAAGGGAAAACTACCAGAAATCAGGGAGTATTAAGTACCCGAAACGAGCTTGTCAATGAGCATTTGCCATGACATAGCGATACGGTGGAGGGGACTAGTGAGCGTGTTGCATGCATATATATATACTTACTTTGATTGATTTATTTGAAAATATTTTGTACTTTGTTTGATAGGGTCAAATAACTCGGAACGTGTAAGGAGCTGGAACGACTCCGAATGCACAACTAGGGTAGCCATGTTAATGAAATTGGACAAGGAGGAAGGCACTAAAGAGAAAAAGCCCTTCCTAAGTAAATCCCTATTGTAAAGGACAGAGTAGCTCTCTGTCTGCAACCGAGTTTAGTGGAAGATTTGTTTAGGGTTAGTTGGTATTGGTATTTGTTTGGAGATCTCGTTTAATATTAGGTGTTAGTATTTTAGTTGTTGTGAGTATTCTTGGAAAGGAGTTTGTTTAGCAGAGTTTTAGTTTAAGTTAGTGTTAGGTAAGAAGGAAGTTTTCCAAGGACCCGTTGCGCGAGTACTAGCCAACGTGGTATTTCGTTCCAGGGAATTGGGCTGAATAATGTATATCTTCGTCAGAAAGGATGGAGTGTTGTAGTTATTAAGTTAGCTCCCCATCAGGGTTTTGTTTTGTGTTTATTATGTAATTGTATTGTTTCTAGGTCTTTTGTGTGTTTCATCATGTAATTGAGTTTTTGTGTTAAGTGTATTACCATGTGTTTTGTTTAGTCTAATTTGCAGCAATTGTGGAGCCATGTTTGAGCAGTCTTTGTAACCTTGGTGACAATCACAACTGGTGGAGCGAACTATAGGTATCTAGGAAGTACAACTGGATTTACCTACGGGAAGGACATACCTTGAAGAGTACAATAGTGATTGGCGAAATTGGAAATTTTTAAAGAAATTCAGGCATTTTCTTATATTGGGGTCCACGACTAAGAACGCATGACAATAGTTTACCATGTGCATTGGTGGGTACTGGCCAGGCTAACCTTTGTGCTGGAGGACGTCATGTTCTCTTATAAGTTCCTTGGAACTTATTCCTAAAATTAGTTTACTTTGCATCTTGAGTCAGCTTAAATTGGGAACAAGGGAAATGTTAATTGGTTAGACCGAAAGTCAAAAGGATAGGACAAAAAGATAGGCCCAGGATCTTATTCCTGTAAACCAGGAGAAAGAAGTGAAATTATGCCAAGAATTCTAATTCTGATGTTTTAATGTTTAATTCGGAACAATGTTTCTTACTAAGTGGAGTTGAAGTCAACCACCCTTCAAGTAGCAGTGACTAGATGAGGACACGGACTTATAAGTCCACAACCTTGGAAACCAGTTGGTGTGCAGTCAGAAAGGACCGGCACATTATCCAACATGCTCTCAGGACCTCGAGCCACTAAGTGGATGGGCTTGTGAAGCCACTACGATCCGCATCAGAGACTGTCGCTGAGAAGGAGATGATTGTCAATGATGTACCAACCCCAACCCAGAAAGAAAGGAGACACCCTAAAAAGACTGAAATTGTGTTCCAAATTGATTAATTTTCCATTGTGCTTTATATTTACTAAGTTTAGTCACTCTGTTTTGATGAATTATGTTTTCTTTTCTCGTAATTGTAATCCATTGTTTAATTGCTGTGTATTGTTTGTATCTTATGTTATTTCTTATTCAATTTAGTTGTGTATGTTTAGTTAGCTTAGTTAGTTTAGAGTGTTCTTAATCTTTTGTTTCTTCATGTAGTGTTGTTTGTATAATTCCATAATAGGAATGTAATTTTGTGGGAAATTAAGGTATTTCATCTCGCTTTAGTGTATGTTTGGTACTCCTCAAACCCTGTGCACCGAATTCCCCTTTGTGAGGTATGATACCATAAAAGGAGAAGATAATGACTCACTTCAAAGGAGGGGTTTTGAATAAAACATGGCTTTGAGTAGCCCATGTTTTACTTTAAAGGAGGATGTAATGTAATGGACAGAACTCTCATCCAGCAGAGATGGGACAAGGCTAGTCAACGGCATACAACGTCAGAACTTTAATCATTCAGGGAATTGCCAATTGTGAAACTAGCAGCAATTCTGGGAAACCCCAGAGAACAAGCCACGTAAGCAGTTCTAGGAATCCTCTTTCAGACTAGCCTCACAGACAGGCTTAAACAAACATCATAACTGAGTGCAACCAATAAAGGCCAATGGCGGACCAAATGTACTTGCAGTCAAGTGAAGGACAAGATGGAGGACTGAATGCACTTACGACCGAATGCAGGTCAAGATGGTGGCTGAAATGCACTTGGTGCAATGAGTAATTCCATGAACCCAGGATGCTGAATTACGAAAACAAGCTCTAAACCTATGGAGGGGGTACCAATAAACAAAGAAGATGAGACTGAGTTGGATCAATAACGCCTGAGCCTCAAGTCATCAGAGGATCCTGTAAGTTGGGACAGCTCATAATAGAACCAGAGACATTCCTGGGAGATTGTGAAAACTCAACACCTTAGGAACAAGTTGGACTTCTTACTTTGGCACTAACAGGAAAGAAAAAGTTAAAACTTTCTTGTGCCAACGGAAGGAGGCTGGCCCCCCTCGAACCTTGGAGTGATGTCAGCAGCAGTCCTCGACGTATATAAGGAGGACTAATTTTGCTATCAAAAAGAGAGAAGGAGAGTTGAAAAACCATCGGGGAAGAAGACAGTGAAATTGCCGGAAAATAGTCGCGAGTTTAAATTGTGCCAGGAACCATCTTCAACCACTTAACCAGAGCCGGAGGACTTGTGCAATCTGCAGGGGAAGAATCTACTTAACCGTGCTGGCCAAACCATACCGGGTAAGATGAATTATCTTAGAAGGGACTTTATTTACATAGCCCAACATTGTTTTGTATCACTTAAAGGGTAGGATGTTTAGTTGAATATTCCATGTTTCTTAGTAGGGATCTTGAGTATTTGGTTTTAGTTATTAGGATTTGTTTTACTATGTCAAGTTAGAGTTAGGAGTTAGGAAAAGGGTTTGATAAGAGTTGAGCTTATTTGTATTCATTTAACTTGAAGTGTCTTACGGTGGCTAACAGCCGAAATTACTGTTATGCTGACCGCTCGCTGTATAGAGTGCTGTGTTATACTAGAATAAAAGGGTTAACGCAATACCCAGCGTACGCATCTCTTTGGTTGTTGACATCCCAGTGTATGGACCCTGTCTACTAGAAGCCGTATGTACCCCAAACATCTCCGAGGGGGAACCAACGCTACCAACGGCAACTCTAAGGGTCAAGTAGTTGGCTTGACCATCCCAAATTATCAAGGCGTACAACCGGGATGGTTCGAGACTAACAATACAGTGTAATTCCAAAGGATTTACAAAATTGTTTGCTTTTTGTAAAATTTCCAAAATTGTCACAATTATTTAACAATTTCCACCATTTTTTAAGATTTAAAAAATGCTTGACAATTTTTTTAAAAATAGTCAACATTTTTGAAATTGCTAAAAATTAAAAAGTGTTTAGAACTTAGGAAAAAGTTGGAAATTTTGGACAATGCTCAAAAGTTTACAATGTTCCAAATGTTTTTACAAATGTTTTTTACAAATGTTCCATATTTAAAACTTTTGACTCTTTACAATACCATCAGCGTTTTTTAAAACCTTAGGAATTTTACAAAACGTGTCAATTGATGTAAAATTTTCTTAATGTAACATTTTTTTAGAAATGTTGTAAATGTTCTAAGTAACGAAATTTAAATTTTAAATAACCCTCGAAATTTTTAATTATTTTCGAAAATTAAATAAAATTCAACAATTGGAATATTGTTAAGGAAAATTAAGACTAAAAGGGTTTTATAAATTTTTAAATACTGGATAAATCATACCGATAACAAGATAGCCTCGCAGCATCTTGTACAGAATATTTCGCTGGAATTGGAGTTGCAATGGTTGATGGCCACATAACTATAAGCCAAGTAGCAAAGCGTATTATTTAACTTTTTATCATTGTCAACTATCTCAAAATCATCGACTTGTTCTTGAAGAATATCTGTTGATTAGTCAAGTACATGATATAAGGAACAGAAGTAAATTCTGTGAATACAATCGAAATCAATGTAGCAACTTACTGCTAATATCCTTTTTTTCTCTCGATGAGGCCACTTCTGGAAATTAATGCTGCTTGAAATGCCACGAAACTCGATCAGCAATAAGCCTTTAAAAGGAAATGTTGTCATTATCAGATAACAAAACCATAGAATAATATATCAATATTATCAACAACTATTAAGAACGATGAAGGACATTATGGTTATCACAAAATGAGAGACAGTTTAAAACGAGTCACGTAATTGTCACCTACGTACGTTATCTTTGACCAAGAAGTTATTATTTTCAGTATGCGAAATTATGTAATCGCCTCACAAACATAAAACTATAAACTTAAATTGTTATCTGTTATGCTAATATTCAAAATGTAATGCTCGCTATGTATCTATTTGAGAAGTTAACTCAAAATACAGTATGTTAAAAATACTGAAATATTCCAATTTTAATGAAATAAGAATATATTAAATATATATATATATATTACAGTTATAAATATATCGAAGAATGTACTAAAACCAAATACTAAAATAAATAAATTACAGAACCAACAACTAATGTAAATATTAAATTAAAAACTATTTTTTTTAGAAGTAGACACTTGTCAACGTTTTATTTCCCTGAGTTTTAAAGATTCTTCACATTGCTTTGTTAAGTTTTTTTTTAAAGAAATTCATCAAACTCAAAAATTTTCAAGATAATTTCATGAAATATCTCTTTTATTTCATCATCATAATCACCATCATCATGAATCATGGATTCAGTGTCTGTTGATCCGGAAGCAGATATCAATCGTCTTGTCAAGACTACTTCAGCATTCACCTGGAGGATTGTGGAAAACCATGAAAAACCACAGTAAAGATAGACGACACGGGAATAGAACCCGTGTCTAACGAATGCAAGGCGAGAATGTCTACCAATCAGTCACCTTGCTCGGTTGGTAGCCTATACATTTAACTTAGGAACTATAGTTTATACTGTATATAACGTATTAGGTTCGAATTTAAATACCGACTGTAATTGGAGAAAGTTAGAAGAATATATGTTTTAACACAGTTGAATTGTTCAGTTTTGCATTCATAATTGTTTTTATAATTGATTCTTAAATACTTATAATGAACGATATATTTAGTATACCCAAAGTGATCTTAATGAAAGACATCCTCAAGTGGTCGGTGACAATATAACTAATAATAATAACCAAATACATCGACCAAATTGCTTT
>JAQGBX010008783.1:0-10260 GCA_034698745.1 Megaphyllum sjaelandicum
CTATATAGGCGAATTGCGACTAAATCTGACAAGCTGAGCCAGCCGCGGCTAGATTTTATTCGAATGCGCATGCGCTAGTCACGGCTTGCCACTGGAAACCGAAACTTAAAGCTCGTCTTGTACGTACCCATCGTCTGGAGGCAGATACTAATTCACCTAATCCAAAAAAAGGCGACCCCAGGGATACAGGTAACTATAGACCGATCTCCCTGGTATCATCAATGGCAAAACTATACATGACAGTGATCGCTAACAGAGTAAAAAAACTGGGCTATTGTAAACAACATCATCCCATTCGAACAGGCAGCATTCCAGACAATCAAGGGCAACTGCTATCACATCCTACTCCTAAACTCCATCATAAAAACAAACAACTCGACTCCAAAAAAGGCCATATATTCATTTTTCGCTGATCTATCCAAAGCCTTCAACTCCGTAAATCATTTCATACTTTGGTTCAAACTAAAGGCTCTTAACTTCCCCACTTTACTTTTCCAAAATATCTCCACATTCTACGCGCAACTCACCATCGAAACACAAGCATAAGATGGCCCTACTTAGCCAATCCGGCTCACCTCAGGTGTCCTACAGGGAGACCCACTTAGTCCTCTGTTCGTCAGTATTGTTAAAAGTGTATTAATTTTGATTTCTTCTTTTAGATTGGATTTTGCATCTTTCGTTTTTTAGTGTTGCTCAACCTTGTGTTCCTGTCCATTTTGGCCACCCATTTTCAGTTTGCGTTTGCAGTTTGGTGTTGGGTTTCATTAGGGGAATGCTTTGGCACCTTGTTTATGTTCAGGAAGAAGGAGAATTGTAATGTTTATGGGAAGTGGGGGTGTTTCTGCCTTAGTGTTATGCCAGAACTTTCTGGACATTTCTTTTCTTGCTCTTGTTTTTTGGCCTGCCTTCTGGCAGGCCGTCCTGTTCAAGCTTTCAAATAAAGAAGTTGTCTTCAATTTGCTGTATAAAGTTTTAAACTAATTTTCTTAAGATTAACATTACAAAGTTCGCGGATAATTAGTGAGATAAGGGGAATTAGTTTTTCTACACCAGTTGCAGTGTTCTTCATTTCCTGGCTGCATTCTGTGGATATTTACATGCAGGCCAGTTTCAGCAATTGGATTAAATGTTTTCTTTGTTGCAGGCTGATCACAATCAGAGTGGAGCACTTTTTTTGGTTAGGGATCTGCACATTCTACAATTATCTTTATTAGCAACCTTCCCTAATACCTCCCAAAACATCTAGAATGCACCATCGAAAACACGCTAATATCAAATCTCATGTATGCAGACGATATATTACTACTAGCTGCAAATAGAAGGAACTACCGGGCCCTTCTTAAACTACTCTCTAAATACCTAGAGCTAAATCAACTTTATCTAAACATCACAAAATCAAGGAACTAATTTTTGCCAGAGGAACCAGGACATCCAGCCGCAATACCTTTTACTGGAACGAAAAACCCTAATCGAAATTGTTAGAAGCTGGCCCTACCTGGGGATTACATTCCAAAACAACGGTTCCTTCTCAAAACATCTGACTGCCATAAAAAGGTAAATTTCGACAGCAATCTCAAATCATATACAAATTATTTATCAACAAAAAAGTTAATAGCATCCAGACACATATACATGTATACAACTATTCGACTCCTTACTCCTCCCAATACTAACATACAATGCCATTTTCTAGGCCTGGTGCAAACCCAATAGTTTCACGGGGATCCAAGAAACTTTCTTCGGCCAAGTATTCTGCCTTGACCGAACCATCCCATACTACATTATAACTAAAGAAATAAACCTCCAACCTATACTACTTACCCTGATCCAACAAACATTTAAATTCTGGAAATTATGCTCAGACCAAACAGCCCCACAATCCAACAATCTTTATTCCTTGAATGGTTGGACAAACCCCCTAATAAATATAATATCCCACACAACTTTATAAGCATAATAGTCATCCCTAACCCGGCCTTCTATTGCTATCAACATTCAACACAGAACAAATTAATGCATGCACAATCCTGACATGCCAGAACTTTATGACACAATTCCAGAACTCAATTTCCCACCGCATCAATGCCTCCACACACTCTTCCCACTATAAAAACATAACTACTGACCCCTATAACATCCAGTTATACTTCAGTTACAATATTCCGTTTTTTATGATAAAGTTCATTTTCCAATTAAGAATCAATTAATATAACATCTACTAAAACACATGGTCATTCAAGCCAGACAGATCATTACCATACCTTCTATGCCAATAAACACCCCTACCTGGCCCCACCTGCTCCTAGACTGCCCCCACACAGACTTTATAGATATAAAATAAAAATGTATCTCCCCATAAATTTCAACTACAACAATTTTAACGAATCATTCCTATGTAACATCAATGAGACAAGAATCTGGCTTTTGTACAAAATTGCTAAACTATATGGCAAACAGGCCCTACAGATACAACCCAACCCTTAACCTTAAGGACACCCCGACTGAAAGTATCGTCAACACAGACGATCATCCGATAACTGACAACCTAACTCAATTTAACTTATGCCAGAAGGGGCTGTGACCCCTCCTTATCCGTGAATAACCTTTTACCCCAAAGCGTTAATTCTATTCTATACTTTACCCTGCAGTCAGTACATAGTACCATGTGGCGGGTGGGATCATCATACAATTTAAATCAGACTAATTAGTCTGGTCATGATTGATCCTAAAATCACAATTTTTTAAAATTAATTTTCCCATATTTGCGATTTTGACGAGAAGGGTGGGATATGGGATAGGAAGACAGTTGTGAACAGTTTACACAAGAGATCTCTCTTATCTGTCATAGGGAGTGCATTACTCTTGCAGATGCCACCCATGATCTGTTGCATAATCCTGGGCGGTATTTCATGAGTAAAGGTTTACTCCTTAATGCTTGTTGATTTTGGTTTACAGAAACTGTTGTTTCCAGCTTGTTGATTGTAAACCGTCATAAATCGACTTATTCTTTATAGAGTTTGTTGTAAGAAATTTCATAAGCAACACTAAATGCTGGGGCAAGAATTTAGTTCGCAGTTTTCGAAGGATCTAAGGCAGGATGGCGACCTCAGTTGTCTCTTGGCTTTGTGTAAATTTCCGAATCTTGGAAGGATGTTAATCTTCTTCAATCTTGGACAATTTATGACATCAAAGTTCCTTTTTAACTCACGATTCCTTTGGAGAAGTTCCTTGTTTGCTTTTCCATGTTTTGTTGCAAATTCTTAGGCTTGAGAATTTGTGAGTTGATCCCGAAGTTTCACTTCCACTAATCAATCTCGAAGATAATTCAAAGTTCAATCACAGCAGTGAAATTTGCTTGAATTTCACAATACGCGATTGTAGAATAAAACTCTAAACTTTCAGATCATTTAAGATTGCAAAAATAAAGTTGTTTATTCAAACAGCAAAATGATTTATCTTTAACAAAATTCTTGTAAGGGAATAAATGCTGGAGAGAGAAAATCACTCACATCCTTCCCTACAGAACCTAACAGAAAACAGAATGAAGCATGGGATGTGCAGATCTCAAGTTCAAGTGTTGAGTTGAATGGGAAGTGGCTAATTCCATGATCTTTCAGACTTGTTCAAAACAGGCCATGACCTTCTTTTAGGTTTGAAACAGCATGTCATTTAGGTGAAGCGCCGTAGGTTAATTTAACAACTTAGGTTAAAGTAACCTGCCATTTTCAAATAACGAATTAATGTTAGTTGCTAGCATTTAAATTAATTTAGAGTCCAAGACTTGCATAATTAATTTAAGGTTGTTTCCAAATGACAAGGTTAACAGGCTAAAAGTGTTTTGAAAATTTAGAAACGTTCGTAATCACGTTAGATTACCATCTGCCTCAGTCACCTTAGATGTTTGGATAGTTGATAATTATCTCATCTGATCCCATGCTTTTCTCGGGTCCTGGAATTGGTTCCTGTAATTATCATTGACATGAAAATACGGATTATAAGATTGTTCATAGATTAGTGAACGATAACATGATATGAATTGCAATGAGTGCTTTTTTGGCCAACTTAATAACGACATTGCAATTGAATTCCAGATGCTGCATTAATAATTACATTGTGAATTAAAGTATTGAAAACGAAACAATGTACGAACAGCATTAAAAAGTCAATTGTGCAATTAATAACGAAAAATACCTTTATCCCCTAACAATGCTGAGGGTAAAAGTTCTAGGTTTAGTACTAGTTAGAGCTGTGGGTCGTGTGAACCAGGGAAACTACTAAATTCTAAAAAGGCTGACTTTCCTAAAACTGATATAAGTACTGCAAAGTTATCAAGCTTAAAAATAATAACTCTTAACTGTCAAAGTGTAAAAAATGAAACAATACAATTTAGAGAACTAGTTGAATCTGAGGCACCAGATATCATCTTTGATTCTGAATCATGGCTCACTCCTGAACACTCTGCAGCATAATTATTTCCTGGCAGCTCAACTGTTTACCTCAGAGATAGAACTGATGGGTATGGAGGAGTATTTATTGCACATGCAAAAGATATTAACTCGACAAAAAGGAAACTGAACTTGAATCTGACTCCAAATTAGTAATTTGCAGCATGCAGGCCTACCTCAAAAATGGGCAGAAATTATACTTATTTTCCTTTTACCAGCTAAACGACCTTCCTAAGCAGATAGATGAATCTATTCGTGCTCTTCAGGCAGTTTTTGTTAAAAACAAAGACCCTATATTTATTATTGGGGGTGACTTTAATTTTTCAGGGATTAACTGGATAATTATGCACACACACCTTCCACCCCCTATCCTCTAAGCTCTTAACAAATTGTAAATATTCTTACTGAGCACTCTTTAGAGCAACTTAACAAAGCTCCAACACATGGCACTAGTATACTAGAACTGCTTATTACCAACAGACCATGTAGTGTATTGAGTATGAAGACTGACTTAGGCAAAGGTGGCCATGATCAACTTATAGTTTCGAATTTTTCATTCCTACCAAAAGTAAGCTGTCCTCAGAAACGTTTAGTACTAGTTTACAATTTAAAAAGGCAGACTGGGTCGGGCTATTACATTATGTAGTAAAAAACTTAGCTAAGTTTAAACCTGCTAAAAAATTCTAGTGTGGATAATAAATAGGAACATTTTAAAACGACATTGACCAGTGGTTTGAATCTTCTTGTCCCCAAAACGTTAGTCAGCTTTAACAATAAACCATTGTGAAACACAACTGAAATTCACCGAATCCTCAGACAGCAACGAATATTTAGGAACAAGCTGCGGCATGGGGCAAACACTACGTTTAAATAAAAATTTACTAAATTACGATCAGAGCTCAATAAACTGCTTTAAAAACGCATCTAGAGTTTAAAAATACAATCTTAGGAACTTCACTTAAGTCTAATCCTAAATGTTTTTGAAAATATGTCAAATCCTTGCTAAAAATAATAATAATGCTGCTGTTAATGTCCTGATTAACAGTAACAAACAAGCTGGTATTAGTGAAACAGCTACTGCTAGCATGCTTAATTCTTAATTTAAGAGCGTGTTTACTATCGAGGATAGAAGTTTGCCAGCTGAACTTCCTAAGCTAATGGACAAACTAATGCCAAAAATAGTGGTTAGTGGACGTGAAGTGCTTAATCTTTTTTATCCCTTAATGAAAATAAATCATCAGGACCAGACAAACTCTCACTTAGAGTTCTAAAAAAATTATTACACGAAATAACTCCATTCCTAACTGACCTGTTGCAACGAGTCCTAAGCCACACGTGGAGATAGAGGCCTAAGAGATGGAAAATCACCGACCAGAAAGAAAAACCGCAAGTGTGGTCACCCCAGCAGAACAGGTATATAAAGCTGACAAAGTTAGGAAAAGTAACGCTGAAGATGACGTCACCAGCGGCCAATCCACAACGAAGTAGAAGACCACTAGAGGAAACCACTATCACCCGGATACGGAATAGGTATATAAGGACCACCCAGGAACAGCAGCAGTCTAGCCACAGCCACGACTCAGGACACCAGTCCTTTCCTAGAGTTAACCGCTTATTGAATTATTTAATAGAATCACTTGCCATACCTAAGTTAAATCAATAAAGAAAAGTTGCCTTCTAGCGCACCAACCCGTAAATCCTTGAGTATCATTGATTTCCTTAAGGGCCCTAGCGCTCCTTGGTTCACTATGAACCTCGCAAGAGATCCTATGGGAATTTCGGGACACTTCCCTGCCAACCAATGTCACTGCAGTTATGTCCTAAGGTGAGCCCCTACACTGCAATCCTCATATTTCCTACCAGTGAGCCCAGCCCATTGCGGCCGAGGTCCACCGCATTTCGAGAAAAGTGACTGCGCACTGCGCTGCACTGCACGCTCTCCACCGCACAGATCCCGGTCTAGGAGCTCATAACTGGTGCCCAACCTTCACTAACCTGAGACCACGAGAGACACAAAGCCATCTCTACAGGAATAAGAGCAATGTGCAACATACGGTCTCCATCTCCAGACAAATCACCCACAGGCGGTCTACATGACCGCCTTCATGCAACTCCGGCAACACTAGAGGTTGACTCCACCTTCAGAGGAGGACATAGACCTAGTGATATCCTCCATCAGACTCTTGTCAGAGTCAACACCCACAACCATTCTCAACGACAACCAAGCCATATACAGCGCGATCGCCATGCTAACAACCCTGCTTGAAAGCGCACGACGTGAAGCAAAAGAACAGGCAGCAAAAGCCTATCTTCGCTTAGACCAGACCTTACAAGAAATCGCTAAACTTAAGGCCGAAGTCAACTGTTGACCGCATCAAAAGAAACGTCAAACCGCACGGACACCAGCACCGACATCTCAATCGTCAACAGACACTTCATCTTCAGATGAGGAAGCTTTTGCCCTTGAGTTACTTAAACCACGCGCACCAAACTGCCACACTGGATCACAACGTAACCCGGAGGAAAATGCGGCAAAAATAGCAAAAGCAGTTGGGAAGTTTACTTGTAACAGAAACAAATTCAACGGATTGTTGAAACACTTGCTAGTTCACCAACGCAATACGGAATCTCAGACGAATTCCTGTTTGAAATCCTCAATAACCTCCTGGAAAAGGCACCAAAGCACTGGTGGTCCACCGCTTCCAGGGCGCCATCGCAGCCTTTAAATTGAAATACTCATGAAATGAATCTGACATGGCTATTTTAGACAAAGTTGGGAACTTTTTGCAGCACAAAGGCCAGATTGTTCTCCAATTCCTCACGATTGTCCAAGAGTTACTACAATCAATGTTATTTCCACTACAAGAATGCCAGCAGATACGCATTATGTTCAACAGTCTTTATCCAAGGATAAAAGAACATGCTACTTGCATAGACCCACACATTAAAGAAACTGTAAAGCAAGGCCCTAGAAGCCGAGAGTCAGTTAACAATTGCAAAACTATGGCCGGAAAACCGACAGCAGATAACTAAATACTACAACTTCCACAAAGACAAGGTCGACTAGTTTGATCGCCCTTCGCGACCAACACACTCAAATGACAATTATCGGAAGTCAAATCGCAACTCCGGTAGAGATAACTGACCATACCAGCGAAATAACAATCGATACAAACACAGAGGCAAACCAGAAGACAAAAATAACTCGAGACAAAACCGCTCGGATGACAAACCAGTCAATGGGTGCCCCACTTGCAAAACCCCCATACGTCATGAAATATACCTGCCCAAACAGATGCGGGGAAAAAGAAAAGAACACAGTCTCCTCCGCAAATATACACATCTCATTGGAAGTATTGTACATCACCCTAAAACACCAATACAGCCCAATCCACAAGAGCTGCTGCATCCCCGGCGAACCATGCATGGCAATGTTTGACTCCGGGTCAAATACTTCAATTGCGGGGGAGGGGGAGAGTTTTCTCAATCTCCTTACCAACAATGTGGTTCAGCCCAAGTAGTACAACTCGTGGATCATGGCCCAGAAGACACCAAGGTCTTCATCACTAGATCAACAATCACCCTCCGGGAGACTGATCGACCGATCAATCTCACAGTAATCCCGTCTTACGAAACAGACATCCTCATCCTAGGAATGGATTTCCTAATCCAAAACAGAATATACCTGCACCTATGAAACCGGAATTCATCTATCTTGCCAGGCAAACCTCCACTAAAATTCAGGCATCCGACACAATCAACTGTCACACGATATCAGTCATCGAAAGCATAATACAGGATGCTGAGACCCTGGAGCTCACAAGGGACCAGAAATCCCACGTAAATGATCTACTGAGATGCAATATGGAAGTTTTTCAAGAACCCACACTGCCTGCACTAGTTCAACCGCAGACCATTAAACTCAAGGAAGGCGCTACCCCGGTAGCGATTCTGGTCTACTCCCTTGCGCCAAAACAACGCCAACAAATAAAGAAACAAGTTGGTTGTCTTCTCCAAAAAGGCTTTTCAATACCATGCAACTCCGAATGGGCCGTCCCATCATTGCTAGTAGCAAAACATGATGGCACCACGGTCGTACGCTTCGTCATGGATTTCAGGAAACTAAACCACCTGACTGTGCCAGATCATTATTCACTACCAAAAATTGATGATTCACTAGCCTGCATTAAAGGAAAAGGTTCATGACTTCCTTGGACCTTACAAGCTGCTATTGGCAGGTACCCATCGACAAACACAGTCAAAAGTACTTTGCTATGGCCACCCCATTCGGCGCCTTCTGCTATGCCAGAATGCCAATGGGGGCCTGAAACTCGGCTGCTGACTTCTCCAGTGACTCCTCCAATATGGCTGCCTGCTTAACTCTACATGCTGCCTTGCACAGTGATACTAATGTTGTTCATCCCTCTATCGTTGTAGGGGACTTCAATAAATCAACCATCTCTTGGGTTGCGCAAACTGCTACATCAGGTCTGGACGAAGACTTCATGCAATTCGTGGCGAGCATAGGCTTACATCAATTGATTGACTTTCCAACCAAAGCAGAAAACTTCTTAGACCTGCTTTTTTGCGACTCGCCCAGCCTCATCACTGACGTGAAACCAGAAACTCCATTCTCTACAAGTGACAACCCCCCACATATTCCTTTCTCTTTTGCACTTCAGTGCAAATTTGTCACAAGGACTAACGCACCACGTTTCAATTACAACCAGATGGACCTTACAGGTGCTGCAGATTTTTTGTCGTGCCTGGACTGGACCCAACTTCTGGAAGGCCAGACATCGGTTAATGCTATGTGGAGCATCTTTCAGCAGTTTCTGGTTGACATGATTAACACTTATGTCCCACTGTTTCGAAAGCATAATCACAAGCTACCTGCTCCCTGTGCCAAGGCATTGGCTGCAAAACGTCATGCATGGAGGCAATTTACCAACGTTCGTTCCGCAGTAAGCAGAAATAAATACAACTCAGCCTCTCATGCATATGAGAAGTCAGTGAGCGATGCCGCTAAGACTAAAGAAGAGCAGGTGGTGTCATCCAGGTCCCCTACAATGTTCTTTCGGTTTATCAGAAGTAAATTGAAATCCTTCAGTTCAATCCCACCATTAAGGGATGAGGATGGAGGGCTGGTCACCAATGACCCAGACAAGGCTAATCTTTTTAACCTGACTTTCCAGCGCTCCTTTACAGTTGATGACAATCTCATCCCTGACTACAACCCTCGTCTTCAGTTCTTGGCCATCCTATCTGACATCAAAATCTCAGAGAATGAAGTACTCCTACGTCTCCGCAAGCTGAAACGGAATGGTGCCCCTGGACCAGATGGTATCCCAGCACTAATATACACAGTTTTTGCTGAATATCTTGCCAGGCCTTTATGTGACATTTTTAAAAAATCCTTGACTGCGGGAACTTTACCAGACATGTGGAAGAGTTCCATAATTGTGCCTATCTTTAAAAAGGGTGAATCAACCTGCCCAGCGAACTACAGACCAATATCCTTAACCTGTATACCCTGTAAAATTCTGGAAAGCATAATAGTAGATCATTTAGTGAATTACTTGCCCTTTTCCCCAAAACAATTTGGGTTTCTAAGAAATAGGTCGGTATCTACTCAGCTACTACATTGCCTCGACTTCATCACAGAATCTATAGACAGCAATGCTTGGGTTGACATAGTATATTTAGACTTTGCCAAGGCTTTTGACAAGGTGTCTCACGCTAAACTGTTGTACAAACTTAAGAAAATCGGCCTGCAGGACCCTATATTCTCCTGGATATCTTCATTTCTCCTGGA
>JAQGBX010008784.1:0-10260 GCA_034698745.1 Megaphyllum sjaelandicum
GAGGTTATGGTCGGACTAACCAAAAAGGAAGTGAACACCACATTGTGCCAAAGACTCAAGAGCGTGAGGGGTGCAGATAGAGAGTATTGCTCCCTGGGTAGATAAGGGGACCAAGCCGCCCAGGAGTTTTCAGTCTCGTAATTTTTCGACTAAAATTTGTAAAATTTCCACTTTTTCCAAGAACAATTTGCAAATTTTTCCTGAGTAAAGTTTTAAAATGTTTAACATTTCTTGAGGACTAATGTACAAAATATTTAACGTTTTCCGAGTATAATTTTTAAATTTTTAACACTTTTTATAAACGTTTTTTACGTTTTTTTTTACGTTTTTTGTCGTTTTTTACATTTTTTACCGTCCTAATCTACCTTAAAAAGTGACTAGATAACGGATGTGTACCCTTAAATCTTGCTTTAACCTTTGGACATGTTGTCATGTTGATTCTGTACATTTTTAGTTTTTTTAATACGTGTATTACAGTTAACATGTATAATACTTTAATCCAGGCATTCTTTGCGTATACAAGTAGTCACCACCTGTGTACATTGACCAACGGAGATTTTTTGGTGGTCACTTATAACAGGGTTTTACTGTATATGATTTCTTTTTAGGTTTTTTTGAAGCACCACCGAGCAAGGTGGCTTGTAGGTTAGCATTCTCTTCTTGCATTCGGTAGACCCGGGTTCGATTCCCGTGTTGGCTATCCTTGTTGTGGTTTATCATGTTTTTCCACAAGCACTATTGGCGAATACTGGGATAGTTTCCATATGAAATCGGCCATGACCGTCTTCCTATCTTATCAAAGGTCATGCAGACATAGAAGACTATACAAGTCCTTCTTTGTTGTGTTTGTTGGCCCAAAAGGACAAACTAAACTCTGTCCCATCCAATTTAAAGAATTTTACACATTTTTTTGCACAAAGTTTTGAACCTTTGTTACGTAATTTTTTTCAAAATGTTGCGCTTATTCTCAGCACAAATTTGTAAAATGTTTAATTTTTTCCTAGTATAAACTTTCAAAATTTTAAAAATAGTTTAGTGTGAATATATTATAATAGTAAAAAAGTTGTTAGCCCAATTTGGAAAATTTTGGTAATGTTTTCATAAAAAATTGAGAAAGGAAGTGGCCCGTAAGAAACATTGCACCCCCACAAATAATTCCTCTAAGAGTTCCTGGCGTGACTGATTCAACTACAGCATGTAGAACTCTACCTAGCATATATTTTGGAGAGAGTGTTTTTGCTTACGTGTTTTAAAAATTATTTCCCCAAACAATAAATTTTTAAAATAAATTACTAATGCATGGAGAAAAATTTACTAATAAACGAAGAAAAATATTTGAAGTTTACACGAAATTCATGAGGAAGTTTGACAAATTTGTGGTCGGAAAACGTAAAACATTTTGAAAATTTGTGTACTTTTACTTAAAAAAGTTGAGAATTTGGAAAATTTGCCCTCGAAATTTGTTTAATTTTTAAAAAAATTCTTTTTGGAAATTGTCGATAATTTTGTAAATTAAAAAAAGTTAAAAGTTTACAAAATCAGACCAAAAGTTTGACAAATTCGTAGTCGGAAAATGTTTACAATTTTTTATAATAATTTTCAATATTTTTAGATTACTAATTTACGAAACATTCAACGTTTTCCAAAGATAAACTTGTAAATTTTTTAAAAAAAAATTCCAAAAGTTTAAACGTATTAACCTTTGACGAATTACAAGTTTTAAAAATGCTCAACATTTTTAAAGAAAAAATTGCGAAATTATTTAACTCCTACCAAGAACAAATTTGCAAAATTTTCAATTCCTACCGAGTACAAATTTGCCAAATTTTGCATACTTTAAGTAAATTTATGCCATTTGCAAGCAGAGTCTGTTTTATCCAAATTTTTAGCTTTTTGCTGGGACAAATTTAAACACATTTTAAAAACTTCCAAGAAGAAATTTGCCAAGTTTCCGAATTTTCTTGTTATAAATTTGCAAAATATTGCAAAAAATTTCTATCTCAATTTTGAAAAAAAACTTTGCTGACTTTCACAATTTAATTTAAAAAAATTGTGAACTTATTAATTGCGAATATATTTAAATATTAAAAATTGTTAATTCACATTTAGGACATTTTGTCAATGTTTTTAACAAAATGGAGAATGAAAGGGGCTCCAAGAATTTTTACACCCTCTAATATTTTAAAGCTACCTTACACAAAATTAATAATCGTACTTTTTTAAAGTACGGTTATTTATTTCGTTTGAATAAAACAAAATTTTGCAATAAATTAATTAAAAGCTCTTCTAAATTGGAATGGTCAAGCAAAACTGTTTGGTTTTAGGTAGGGTCTCGGTCCCCTTGAAGGCAATATAAACAATAAAATTGTTACGAAAAGTACCGAGCAAGGTGGCTTGAAGGTTGGACTTCTCGTCTTGCGCTTGGTAGACCCGGGTTTTATTCCCGTGTCGGCTATCCTCGATTGTGGCTTTTCATGGTTTTCCACAATCCCTTTAGGCGAATGCTGGGATAGTTCCTATAATATTATATCGGCCATGACTGTCCCTCTTATCCTATATCAAAAATCATACCAAATTGTTTAAAAGTAATACCGAATTTCTCTGGTGCTTAACCTCTTCCAGAACTAACTTTTTAGACGTATTCTTTTCCCGCGATCTTCGGAAATACAGCAGTTCGATAATTTTATTATAAAGCGATGACATGTTCTTTTTATGTTCTTTTGAAGCATGGTGTTTAATCTTATCATTTTCGCATCCATGGCAAAGAAACAGTGCCATTGCTAGTTCGCAAATCGTGGGAAGAGATAGCTGAAAATTCCGCACTCCAAAAACTTTAATACATAATAAAAAAAATAACGGATTTCCAAATTTTGACAGTTTTTGCTCTAAAAATGAGTAAAACTTTACATGTTTGTGGTCGAAAACGTGAAAATGTTCTGCAATTTATTAATCGGAAATTGCAGGGAAGTCTTTAAATTTTGTCACCGCAAAACTTTCGAATTTTTTAAATTTTATCCTTTGAAAACTTGGAACTTTTTTGCAAATTTTTACTCGGAAAATGGAATCGCAACAAAGTGACGAATTTCCCAGACTTTTTCAAAAAATAACATTCTTCTCCGAGCTCTCCCATACTTTACGAGACATTTTCAAGTTCCCTTACCTTCCAGGTTTTCTAGATCTGGAGCTACCCTGATTTATTGACTATTAAATGCATTTTTGTTTTTATTTATGCAAACCATTTAAATTTTAGGCAATAATAAATTTAATTATCAAACGCGAAGTGAAAGAAGAGTGCATGTGTTCACGTGGACATTTGTAATATACCTCTCCTTCTTGCTTAATGGTCTTCTAGCTTCTTGGATAGCTGACACGGGAACTGTACCCAAGTCTACCGAATGCAAGACAAGATTGCTAACCTGTAAGCCATCTTGCTCGGTGCTGCATTGTTTTTTGAAATTAAAAACAAAGTTTCACCTGAAATTTAAACAAATTTGTAAAATTGTTTACATTTTCCGTGTAAAAATTTGGGAACTTTTTAACGTTTTCCGAGTAAAATTGGCAAAATTCTCCAGCACAAATTTAAAAAAAAATGTTCAAATATTAAATTTTCTAATTAAAAAAAATTACAAAAATTGTCGGTAGTAAATTTAAAAAGAAATATTTTCCAATGTTAATTTTCCATGTGGTTATTGGTTAGGGTATATAAAAAAAAGCTGAAATTTTCACGGAAGTTAAATATGAAATTTCTGGTGGAACCCTGCATGAAAACATTAGTCATTTAAACTCCGATACACATTTTGTGGCCATTCTGGACGTTACATAAACGATGCTTAAAAACGAGAATATTGAGGTTAGAGTTTCATATTTTTTAAAATTGAAATACAATTTTTTAGCATTAAAATTATTCGTCATTTTTTTTTCAAAATCTTGAAAAATTAATTTTTTTTTGATTTTTAGTTTAAAAAAACCCTTGAAAATTCACCTGTTTTTGTGGAATTTTTAGTTTTTAGTTAAGAATAAATTTATTTAATAACTTTCAAATGTGCAGCGTCTTAGTTTAAAAATTTAAGGTTATAATAATCTCGTTAACATTTTTCCAAGCAACTCGTGAAATAATTAATACTTACGTCAAAAACTCGAGCTTAAAAAAATTTCCCATTTCTTTCCTGATATAAATTTAAAAAATAAAAAAATGCCAATAAAAACGAAATTTTGAATTGTTATCCGTTTATTTACATTTTACAGGGCTACGCCAGAAATATTTTTTTTTTATCTTCACTGACATTTTCTTGACTTTTCCAGGTTTTCCAGCTCTGGGGAAACCTGTATTAGTTTCAAAATTCCCACGACATAGTAGTTTACGGAAAAGTGGAATTATTTAAATAGGAAAAAACTTATACTGAAAGTGAAATTTTCAACTACTAATGCGGATATTTAAGAACGATCAATATCGAGCAAGTTGGCTTAGAGGTCTCGTTTTGCATTTGGTAGACCCGGGTTCGATTTCCATGTTGGATATGTTCGATTGTGGTTTTTCATGGTTTTCCACAATCCCTTTAGGTGAATGCTGGGATAGTTTCTACATTAAATTAGCCATGACGTTTTCTTACATATGATATTTCGTCATGCAAAGCTATCTTGATTTCAGGCGGTGTCTTTTAAAACTCCAACAGACATCAGCTGATGTCAGTATTTAAAACGGAAAAAATTAACCCGTGTAAATCGTGCACACATTTTTACCATTTTTTTAACTTTTCCCCATTCCTTAGGTAGACATTGGAAAACAATTATGGCCCCCCAACCCCCATTAAATTAACATAGATAATGCATACTCCTCCCCCCTTTATGTCCATAAAAGTAAATTTATGTTTTACATTCTGTTTGCTATATTTACAGAATATGTGCACAATAACATATCTCAGGGTCCCACCAGAAACTTAAATTTAAACTTCTCTGACTTTTCCTTTATTTTCTTAAGATTGATGAAAATTCTCTGAACAATGACGATTGGTGCAAAATTCACATATCTCACAAAATAGACCAAGAAAAATAATTGGAAATTTACACAAAACAATTTTGAAAATTAACAGAAAAAAATGCAATTAATTAACAACAATTTTGCTTAAAGATATTTAAAAATTTAACAATTTTGTATTCGAAAAATGTTGAAAATTCGAACTCGAAAAACCGAGCTGGGAAACTTTAATGTTTCGTCCTCGGAGGTTTGGAAAACGTGGAAAATTTTGAAAAATTGTACTTGGAAAATAGAATCGCAACTATATACGTGACTACGAATTGAATTTCCTTGAATATTTTAAAATAAGCTATTCTCTACTGACTTTCAATTCTTTTTTAAGATTAAACTAGTACACTTTTTAACATTTTACGTAGAAAAATTTTCCCTTTTTTTTTAATACAAATTTGCAAAAAATTTAAAATTTATAACCTTTTTCAATTAAACAGTTTGAAAACTTTTAAAACTTTTAACATTAGGCCTACTAGGAAAAGGTTTCAAAAAACTCGACATTTTTCAAGGTCAAATTTACAAAAAATTACGTGTACCACATTTTTGTGTGGACTACATTTTCAACCTGTACTATGTACAAATTTTTTAAACATTCTGCTAACATTCTGCATAAAATATATTTTATTAACAAACAATGCCATATTTGTTTAAAATAGAATTGTTTTACGCATAATGCCTCGGCTTGTGAGGTAATTTTTTGGACCAACCATGCATCAGCAATAATCATTAAAAATAACCAAGTGTACATTACCTATTTCAAAATTATTGCATGGATCATAGTTCTTTAATGTAATGTTCTATTTTTGTAAATGTCTAGCTATACCTATAGGTACTTATTTTATGATTTTGAGGGCAATTTCATTAATTTTTTTGCGCTTTACGTTCGCTCTCGTGTTGTTTTTCTATTAGTTTTTTTTCTGTTAGTGAGTAAAATAAATTATTTTTTCATAATTTCAGTTTTTCTTACAAATTATTGGTGAAATTGAATGGGAATTGTGTTCTTCTAAGAAGCCGTCCATAATTTACGTGGACAGACAAGGGAGGAAGGGGGTTCTCGTTTTGTAGCCATTGTCCACCTTCGCTTTTAAAAAATTAAATTTATTAATACCTAAAATTTAAATGTTTTTTTGCATGAGTAGAAACAACCATGCATTTAATGGTTAAACGTTAATAAATCAAAAAATAGCTCCAGATCTGGAAAACCTATAAGGGAACTATAAAATATCTGGTAAAGTCAGGGAGAGCTCAGAGAAGAATGTCATTTTTTGAAAAAAGTTAGGAAAATTCAACGTAGTCTCGTTGTTACAATCCCATTTTCCGAAAAAAAAATTGCACAAATTTTTCACGTTTTCCGAGAACAAAATTAAAAAAATTCCAAAGTCTTGCGATTACAAAATTGAAACATTTCCCTACAATTCCTGATTATAAATTTTCCAAATGTTTTAATGTTTTCGACAACAAACATGTAATTTTGTTCTTGTTTTCTGATCAAAAACTTGCCAAATTTTTAAATGTTTTATTGTTTTATTATGCATTAATTTTTTGGTAGCGGAATTTTAAGCTTTCTCCCTTCACGATTTGCGAACTTATAGCCACTTTGCCATGCAGAAATGATAGAGAACAAACACCATGCTTCAAATGAACATGAAAAAAACATCGCTTTATAATGAAATTATTGAACTACTCTATTTACGAATATCGCGGGGAAAAAATCTGTTGGAAAAGTTAATTTTGGAGGAGGTTAGAGACGAAAGAACTAGTCACAAACGAGGAAGTATTCAAAGTGGGGGCTGTCAGCATGACTTTTTATAGGATAGGAGGGTCGGTCATGGCCGATTAACATAGGAAATATCCCAACATTTGCCTAAAGGGATTGTGGGAAACCATGAAAAACCACAATCGAGGATAGCCGGCACGGGAATTGAACCCGGGTCTACTGAATGCAAGACGAAAATATTAACCTTTAAAACACCTTGCTCAGTACATTTTGTGACAATTTTATTGGTTATGTCGCCTTAATGTCAGAGGGAGTTTTTAGAGACCCTACCTGAAACCGAAAAAGTTTCGCTTGACCATTTGAATTTACGAGAGCTTTTAATTAATTTTTAGCAAAATAATTTTTTTTAATAATATTTAAACATAATAAATTATTTTGTGTAAGGTAGCTTTGAAATATTAAGGAGTGCAATGATCCTTCCGAGCCCTTTTTATTCTCCAGTATGTTAAAAACATTGCCAAAATGTTCAAAATGTAACTTAGACTTTTTTTAAATTTGAATATATTCGCAATTAAACAGTTTACAATTTTTTAAAATTTAGAATTTGACATACAATTTTTTGCAATACTTTGCAAATTTATACCAAGAAAATTCTGAAACTTTGCAAATTTTTTCTTGCAAGTTTTTTAAAATGTGTTTAAATTTGTCCCTGCAAAAAGCTGAAAATTCGGAAAAAACTGACTGCTCGCAAATGGCATAAATTTGCTTAAAATATGCAAAATTTTGCGAATTTGTACTCGGTAGGAATTAAAAAATTTTCAAATTTGTTCTTATAGGAGTTCAATATTTCGCAAATTTTCCTTCGGAAAAGGATAACACGTTTTAAATTTTATAAGTTGATCCTCGGAAAACGTTAAATATTTTAAAAAGTAGTCTTCCAAAAATATTGAAAATTAATTAAAAGTTGTATACATTTTCCGATTACGTATTTGTCAAACTTCCGGTCTAGTTTTGAAACCTTTTAACATATTTTTTGATTTACAAAATTATCGACAATTTCTAAAAAGAAATTTTCAAAAAATTTCGAAAGTAATTTTTCCAAATTCTCAACATTTTTAAAATGTTCTACGTTTTTCGACCACAAATTTGTCAATCTTTCCCATGAATTTCGTGTAAACTTTAAACATTTTTCTTCGTTTATTAGTAATTTTTTTTCAATGCATTAGTAATTTTTTTTAAAAAAAATGTCATTGGTTGGGGAAATTTGTTTAAAAACACGCAGGCCAAAAACACGTACTTTCTTCAAAATAAATGATGGGTAGAGTTTAACTTGCTGTAGTTGAATCGGTCACGCCAGGAACTCTTAGAGGAATTATTTGTGGGGGTTCAATGTTTCTTCCAGTACATCTTTCTTTCCATATTTTTTTCTGAAAACATTGCCAGCATTTTCTAAATTAGGCTATTTTTTAAAATTTTAAAATAGTCACACTAAACCATTTTCAAAATTTTTAAAGTTTATGCTCGGAAAAAATTGAACATTTAACAAAATTTGTGCTCAGAATAAGCGCAACATTTTTAAAAAAATTACGTAACAAGGGTTGTATAAAAACAATGTATAAAAAATGTAAAAAAATCTTTAAATTTAATGGGACAGAGTTTAGTTTGTCCTTTTGGGCCAGTAAACGAAACCACTGATTTTGCTTAGTCTACGTGACTTATGAAGCCGGTCATGGCCGATTTTAAATAGATACTATCCCAGAATTCGCCTAAAGGGGTTGTGGAAAACCATGAAAAACCACAACAGAGGATAGCCGACCCAGGAATAGAACACGGTTACACGGGTCTACCGAATGCCAGACGAGAACGCTTACCTACAAGCCACCTTGCTCGGTAGGTAAACGGTGCTTCGAAAAACCTAAAAAGAAATCATATACAGTAGAACTCTGTTATAAGTGACCTCAAAAAAATGCTCTTTTGGTCACTGTAAACAGGTGGTCACCACTTGAACACAAAGAATGCCTTAATTAAATTGAAATATTTTTCATGTGGACTATACATCTATAGTAAAAATACACAAAACCAAAAAAAACCGAATGTCTAACGGTCTAATTAAGCTAGATGTAAGGTGACTCCCCTGTTATCTGGTCACTTTTTGAGGTAGAATGGCAATGTAAAAATTGCAAAAACGACAACACACACTGGTCACTATAGACAATAGAGAGGAAAATGTTTGAAAAAAAATTACAAAAGTTGGTCACTTTTCCAGGTTTTACTATACATTTAAGCCACATTGCTTGCTATGTCTGTTAAATATTCTGTAGTTACTTTGTGATTTTTGTAATTGTTCGAGTTTATACTCAAAAAGTTTTGTAAATTTTAAAAAAAAATATCTTTGGAAAAAGTTGAAATTTTACAAATTTAATTCGGAAAATTCCGCGACTAAAAATTCCGGCGGCAGGGTCTTCTGCATACCATGGTCCCGGGAGCAATGCTTTTTCGGCACCCAGCTCTCTCTTGAGTCCGATCATAGCCTAACCAGCAACGTACACCCTAGGCCCAGGAACAGGGGATGCCGAGAGAAGCATTGCCTTAGAAATAAAATTTCTAAAAATTTCAACTTATTCAGATAGCGGTTTAAAAATGTTTCTGATAAATTTTCAAAATGTTCAACATTTTTCGAGGATAAATTTGTGAACTAATTTTCAACCCTTTTTGAGTATAAACTCGCACAATTTTCAACTTTTTCCGAGAAAAATGGTTTAAATTTTTCATATTTTTATGAATAAAAATTTAAAAAAAATGCTTAAATGTTTTAACGTTTGTCTAAGTAAAACAATTGTGTAAGGCAGTTTTGAGATTTTTAAAAAAGTAATTCATGCAGAAAACACTCTCTCTGAAAGGACTTATTTGTGTTGGTGCATTGTTTGTTTCCCTGGTAAAAAATTGAAAAAAAAATGCCACGTTTTTTCGTGAAAAATCTGGCAATATTTTTAACAGTTTCCGAGCAAATTTTGCTAAATCTTCAGTTTTTCATTCAGTCAACATGAGCTTACTTTTCTACGTTGACTAATTCGCAATATTTGTAACAATTTTTAAGGACAAATTTGCACAATTTTCAAGTTTTCCACAATTTTTGAGTCTAAATTTGAAAATTTCTCCTGGCTTTTCCGATTAAAATATTTGAAAAATTCTCCACGTTTTCTTCAGTAAAAATACAGCTTAAGAAAATTTGACAATTTTCCTCAGTTTCTAAGCAAACATTTATAAAATTTTCAACTGTTTCTATAAGAAGCACAAATTTGCAAATCGTTGCAGGATTTCCCGAATAAAAATTTGCAAAATTTCTTCGACATTTAAATAAGTAACTAATGGCAGTATACCCTACAAGATAGGCTAGGCATAATTCTGTTTAACCCTCAGATGGTTACCTTAAAAAAAACCTTTCTGGCTTACCTGGGGGTTTCCGAGACCTATTATATTAAAAAATCCAAAAATGGTACTATTTTGTTTAACTACA
>JAQGBX010008785.1:0-10260 GCA_034698745.1 Megaphyllum sjaelandicum
ACTCGGAGCGCCCGAGTGTACACTTGGGTACTCCTGGAGTGGCCCTGGCGTACACTCGGAGTGCCCAAGTGTACACTCGGGTGCTCCGAGTGTAAACTTTTATGACAAGTGGATTTCGCCATAACTGCACCTGGTGTGATGAGCCGAATTCGCCATTATGGTCTTGGCCCGACTCTTGTGTAACCTATACTTGATTCAGAGGCAATATCAATGTATTGTCGAGCAAATTAACGACTTTGAGTTTAATGACCTGTAAGTTTTATGAACCAGCTATTTCAGTAGTGATTTTCAGCACTAATATCTGCATGTTAAGTGCTAATTATCGCATCGTTAGCATTTACTTCACTGTTTGCATGATCATTTGACATGATAAAAAGGACAAAAAGCAAGATACGAGTGTTACGTTTAATGTAATTATCTAATGTATTTGATCAGGACTAACGTTGAGATGATACATTCTGACTATTTGTTTCCCGTACGTGCCTCTGAATGCAAAAATTTTCCTTCACGTAATCTGAGTTGCCTTTAGACATGTTGATAAGTCTGCAGTTATTAAATGCATAATAAACTTAGTATAGATCGAGTTGAGAAAAATGGTTTGTTTTTTTATGAAATTAACAGTTAAAAGTCAGGCCTATAGATCCAAGGAATTGAGTGTTAAAATCGTGCAAAAAAGCTTTAATCACCCTTTAATATTTGCTGGGACTGTCTTGCATAAACTGCATCAAGTGTACGGACATCGAAAATAACATTTGAAATTGTGAAAATAAACGTATACAGCTAATCTATACATACGCCCAAATTGGCAATAGTGACATTCAAAATTGCCGTACTTTTGCGGCTGTGTAAAAGCGACCATATACGTTGCGATATACCTGTCAGGTTTGCATGAAATGTTAACCCTGCACAGCATTGAAAACAATTTGACTGGAAAAATGCATACTTAAATATTAATAGTTGGGCTACGTGCTCATAAATCGAAGTAATTTTGTTTGAAATCGCACCCAATCAAAGTAAAAAAAAGTGCAAACGGGATTTGGTTTCAGTGCAACTGATATTACTGTGCATAAATCTGACAATCAACACAATTAAGCAATGAGCACCCCTTGCACAAACCCACATCTTAAGTTCGATTGTGGGAAGCTAATTTTGCATTAAATGGCGAATTTGTAATTTGTACTTTATTGTACGAGACTAACGTGTTTTTTTTTCTAAAACAGTTTTGTGATAGGACTTGGGGGGAATATTTGCTCGAACATCTAAAATGCGCAATGTAGTTGTTTGTGTTTGGTGTGTTTTGGAGAGGTCGGGGGGAGGGGGGGGGAGTGGGGAAGGGGAGAAGCTTTTATGGTGAGATAATGATTGAGACAAACAATAGAAACAAGTCATGCCTTTATAAATAAAATAATTGGTGAACACACTAATTTTGCAACAATTTGACTAAGGGCAGGCAAAGTAATAGGAATAATTAAGTTTCAAATAGCAGCATGTTGTTTATACTGAATCTCAAACAAGCAAAATTTACCAACATATCATCGAATTGATCGTTACGAAATCAATTTAATTTCAATAAAAGTAATTAAGTAATTTGTATTTCAATACACCTTTATAAATCTTTTAGAGTAAAACACCGATGATAATTTAGTAAATCAATTTAACTTTGCATAGCATGTAATTATATTAAATAAGAATAATTGCTATTTTCGCGCTAACTAAAGTTGGCGATGCAATAACACGACAGAATTTGTACTGCTTTTTAGCAATATGAATATTGCTTGAAACTTGGGCTTAACGACTGAAGAAATAATTCACATTATGTACACGTATATTAAATAATGACAAGTATTTTCGGAACTTTTTTACTATTTACATTTTCTTGTAAAATGGACGAATGCATTTATAGAATCTTGGATAAATTGTTTTACATTTATCCGAAATTATATTTTTCAAATTTGAGCTCTTATTTTTAATTTTTTAGGATGTCAATTTTTTCAATGTTTTTCTTTAAATTTATATTAATTAAAAGGAATTAAAATATCCAGATACAGTAAAACCTCGATTTAAGACCTAATTGGGATCAGAAGAGTTTCATATAATCAAAATGTTCAGATTAATCGAGGTTGAAATTCAAAACCATAGAAAACCAATTTTAAAGAAATAGGGAACAAATCAAATAAGTATTCAAAATTATTTATCCCATTACATGTACATGTATATCACTTTTGTTTAGCAGGTTTAAAAAAATCATAAATCTTCTTCTGTTTTACCATCTTTATTTTTTTTTTTTCAAAGCCAATTCCCTTATTTTTTTAGTTGAAATAGCTAACTACTGCTGCGAGCAGGCCTCAAACGAGGTACCTACATGTATTTAATTAATTTTCCCAAAGTTGAGGCCTACGGCAGCCAAAAAACGCATAGAGGATCATATAATCGAGATTTTACTGTATAGTTTATACCACTGTTGTAAATTTGGAACGAGGCATGGCTGGCATCAATGGGGAGTGGGGAAGGGGAGAAGCTTTTATGGTGAGATAATAATTGAGACAAACAATAGAAACAAGTCATGCCTTTATAAATAAAATAACTGGTCCAGTCGTTGCTGTAGCATTTTTAAGAGCATCTTCACTTTTGCGGAGAATATCAACATAACCTGTAAAAACTGCTCCTCGCAGATACACAGACTTCATTCTAAAATTTCATTCTATTTGATATCCATAAAATGACGGTTTAAGATTTGGTGCTGAATAAAAGTCGAAAGACATTTTCTGACTTACTAGCTGGTTAATAACGTATTGCACTTAAGATTTATTTCAACGATATTTTAGACAGTGTTGATGTTCTTAATACAGTAGATATCAGACTAGATATTCACTGTAACATACATGACACGACATGTGCTCAAGTAAAAATAACTTTTATTAATAATACAAATCTCTTTACAATTGTTAAAACGATAGAAATAGGTCTTTTTGCGTTGTCCAAATTAAATGAAATGGGAAGGGTGGTGCATTGTACTCAGCCAAGCCTGCAGGTGTAGATTAGACTACTGGAAATGATGCGTATGTGGCAATAGCGCACTGGTTGTTTTTGTTTCGGGACATCTTGATGTAGCCCTGCGCAAAGAAATTCTTTTAGACTCATGTCATTTATTGCTGATGGAAATTTGTTGGAAAAACTATTGAACATACGTTGTTTCCCCAAGGAATTCCCCACGAGTTTTTGACTAACCAGAAATCTACACCATTTTCACTTCCATATCCCACCACAAGTACGCCTGTAAATTTATGTTAACATTTCTGAGAAATCTCAAATTATATGCAAAATTCAACAACTTAAGGAACACTTACCATGGTTTACAGAAGTAGAAGAGCAGGCAGGGTTATCGTAAACTCCTGAAAAATAACGATTAGTGTATTTATGACGAATTGGTTTTTTATACATATGATTAACAGTATGTCAGAATTTTTTTCGGAACTTACAAAAGCATGCGTATATAGGGGAATATGGTACTTACCGGTTTTATAAAATTGAAATTTGCTGCCACTAGCATCGATTGCAACAGAAATTGGACCGATTTCGGCACAGGCATTCTTAAGAGCATTTTCATCTCTACTTGCAGGACCCCTGTAGGTCAAGACGGTCGCTCCAACATTAGAAACGTAAAACCTACACGGGCCATCCTGAAATGATAAAAAAGCATTTAAAATATTCCATGCCTCTATATAGTTACGTTACCAATAAAAGGAGTGCTGAAAAGCTATATCTATGGAAATTAATTTAATCTTTGACATTGGAATTTGGCCAACCTTCGATCGATATTAAGGTAAAAAAAAACTACATGTAGGCCTATATGTTGTATATAGTTAAATAACTATCACGTTAATTCATGTGATATTATGATAACTACAGTGTATATGTACAGTATATACGCTAGTGAACGTTTACAATGCATAAAATTACAAGTATAAAGTTCTAATTAACTGCAAAGTGGTCCAAATATAACAAATATATAACCCTATGGAGTTAATACATGCATGTGTTACTTTGTAATAACCATGGTGAATTTCAGCTCATCACTTATTGCAAAAATTAACTTACCACAGCTTCGTATGGGTAAGATGCCTCCGTGTCTATCCCTAAAAATAAAAAAATAAAATTATCGTTTAAATACTAATTACGCATACAAATTCCTGTTATTTTCTAGATGCAAATTCGAAAGCATGTTTGAATGTTCTGCCATCTATTCGAAGCGATTGAATTGCCCAACAGAAAAAAGTTCAGGCACTTGCCATTATTTGCAATGATGTAACTAAAAGCACGGTTAACGTTGCCACCTTTACAGCCAAGGTTGCCTTGAGGCCCCGAACAATCCACCAAGTTTTGTTCACTGAGGGAAGTCAGGATGCCGGTTTTCTTATAATGTTGCCCTTCGAGGGATCCAGCCTTTTATGGAAAAATCGTTAACATTAAACGGTATCTACTGCTGTTAATAAAAAGACGATGTTAAATTTACTATATGCATACTTACGGCACTGAAGGCCCAGCAGCTACCACATTGTCCTTGATCTTTGACTGGTGTGACATAGCCTTTTGTTCGCCAGTCAATAAAGTCAGGCACATAAGTTAGCTTGGTTTCATAGCTGTCATTGGGATTATGAACCACTTCTTCACGGTGGCCGGTGTACATTTCGGTAAATTCTGTGTTTGTCTAGGGATTTAGAAATCCACCCTAAATTAGTCCTTCTTTTCACACTCAAACGTATAATGCTTTCAAACTCCTTTCTATGCATTACATATACAGTACATGTGTTAATTGATGCGAATGTCTTTATGAAACTCTCGTTTAACTATTTATTGTATAAATGTACAATTGCATTAATTTATATTTGTAATGGTTGTAAAGGTGCAACACTACTGCTGGCAATTAAGTCGGTTAAAAACGAAATTCAATTGACAAAGTAAACTTGAACTTACCAGGTCAGCGAATTTGTTGATGCCCAAGTCGAAGGTTGATTTCCCTTGTCTATATAAAGCGTTGTGCTCCTGTACAAGTTTCAAGTTGTCTAAGAAAATCTTTTCACGGAATTTCTCTTCCAAGGCACTTCTATAGGTTTTACCTGAATTTGATTTAACAATGGTTATGTTCAATTTCATGTAAAGTAGCAATGAACTAGTTTGTGATATATCCATATTGAATAAACTGGTATTGGTTATTCATAAATGTAAAGAAAATTTTGTGCAACAAATTTGCCCTTACGAATGATTGTTATATCACGATTTTACCAACACCAATTATAATTAATTTCTTTATTTCTGGAAAACGTTTTACACTGGATTTATGTGAGTCCTGTGCAATGACTACCAATATTTTATTTTAATCTGTGTATCCATCCAAATAAAAATATTAATATTAGCTAAACCAAATTCGCTTGAAAATGTACGTGTTCACTATTTGAGCTATTGGAATGTATCACCGCTATATTTTTCTATTACTTATTGTTGCATCTAGCTGCATGGAAAACCTCTGCAAAGACAAATGTTTGCCACACAAAATATGCCTTTTTGTTGTCTTTGCAATTGTCATTGCATAGATAGACTACTTTCAAAATTTAAACCTTAACGTATACACTTTTTCATCCTTGTAAATAGGATGATTTAACTCACCAAATCGTACTTTGAAGGCCTGAAATTCCGAGGTCTGAAGCGCTGCGGCAAGCGTGATATAGAAGGTAAAAGCAATAAAAATCTTCATCATGCTAAAATTCTTTGCTGCTATGTAACGGCTGACTTCTCTAACTGCTTAGTATAACAGTAAACTTCTGTATGTGATTATATAATTCAAAGGTACCCTGCTTTTATACTATTAATTAGCCATTAATAGCCTTGATTTCTTTTAATCAGTGTTGTTTGTTTTCAATTATAGTTGCGCAATTAGATTCAATATAAGCATGGTGATAAGCACTCATAACTGTTCGTTATATTTTGTTGTCATCTGTGTATTCCAAACAAGCACATGTTCAAACGACTTTAAAACGTTTAAACTTTTATGATTGACGCTTTCCAAATGACCTTTCTAGTTTTTTAAAAAAAACATTTTTAGTACTTATGCATAGTTCTTGTATTCCACGCTGAACGTAAGTGTATTCATGCATAATAAATTTCATGACAGGTTTATTTCAAATATACTTCTAAGACATGTAAATGTTAAATGAAACGTTTACATTTTGTTTCAATATATGGTTGTGTATACATGGTGTTTCAAAAGAAAAAAGACAATAATTTTAGGAGCTGTAGAAGAAGCTTAACTGAAAATTTTTATTATAGAAACCTAGGGGTGCCGACGTCATTTAAAAAAAGTTATGATTGTTTTAATTTTGGAAATGTTTAACATGGGAGCAAACAGAGGTGCCCCTTGCGTGTAGTTTTCCTTACAAACGTTGCTGCTATGCGGAACAGTCTTTCGAAAGGGGCACCTCCGTTTACTCAATTCAATTCAATTCAATTCAACTCAGTACCCTACAGTCAGCAACTAAATGCCATATGGTATGTTATAAATTTCCAAAATTAAAACAACTTTTTTTAATGACGGCGGCACTCCTAGGTTCCTATACTAAACATGTTCAGCTTAGTACCCCCTACAACCCCAACAATTATTGAATATTACTTTTGAAACACCCTTTATTTCAATGCATACTATGGCTTCCATATAAAGTATACAGTTTTGTCGAAAAAATCGTTTACTTTAAATACTTGAAACTATTATATACTGTACATGCCGACATTTAATACATCTCAATATACTGTATTGGCGAATAATAGTAAATCCTAAATAAAATACTATTTCTAACTTAAAAACGGCAGCATTAACAATGATTATCATTGAAATAGAATGTGTAACTGCAAAAAAAATGCAACTATAACATTTTCAAATATCACTATGGATTTAACGCCTTTTGAGAGGTTACGCCCATTTTTTATTTACCTGAAGGATTCAAGTGTATATTAGTTTTGATTTTTAAATGATTTTAATGTTTTCAAACCATGGTTGTGAGTCCTTGTATAATGAGTCAGCGAATACGCGTTTACACAGTACTTGTATTGATTTGTTGATAAATTCTTAATTCAGGAATTATAAGTGTATGCAGTTGGCTTTCCGGTTTAATCAAATAAGATACAGTAAGCAAAACGTTTTTCTACTAGTATGTCCATCCAATTACAAATTTGCAAAATGCTATTTACAAAAAGAAAACTGAATGTGCCCTTTATGCATAGCAATTAAGGTTTCTTTGTTAGAATAGTTAACGAAAAATACATACATAGTATTGACAAGAAGTGATAAATCTAAACTAAAATTACGTGAATAAAAATTAATAATAATTATTAATTTTTATTTACGTAACACGCTACAGTCACACTTAAATGTACAGGGTGATTTTTATAACCAGTTTTATGTTTTTATATGTAAAAATACATGTACTGAGTTTGTGGTATTATGGTAAGATAGGTCGGCGCTTTCAAATGAGCGTATTTTCGGTGACCTTTTAATGTAACTTCAAGGACATTGCGTTACTGTCTTCTAAACCGTAATAGTTAGGAAAACGAAGAGCATGGCTCGCTTGCATGTGTTCAACTGGTTTCGTTTTTATTGGCCATTATTTGAAGTTCTTACAATGTATTGAAAATAGGGACAATTACACAATTGTTAGCTGCGCTGCAGCACACTGGTGCACTGCAGTACACTTTAGTGCTGCAGCCCGACGCAGCTAACAATTGGTTTTTTGCCCCTATTTGTCGATAAAAACGAAACCAGTTGAATACATACTAGCAAGCCATGCTCTTCGTTTTCCTAATTTGATATTTTGTCCTTGGTGTTACGGTTGAAAAATCATATTTTCAGTTTCGCTGAAAAAAATGTCTTAGGTGAATGTTTATACCATCAATGGATAGAAGACCCATGAGTCCATGACAACCTATCTATAACGGCACAAAAAAATTTTCACATCTCTAACGGTTAAGACAAAAATTAGAGTGTCACTGACTTCTGGTCCACCCTGTATATAATTTATACAAGAAGAACAAAAACATAAGAGCAGAAAAGTAAGGTCATATTGATAAAGTACTGTACTTTCATCGAGTAATGACCACCGCTTGTACTGTAGGTGTGCTTGTTGTTTGCTGCACAAAAATGGCTGTTTGAAAGGGGAAATGGCACAACAAATTTCCCATTTTGGGACTTTTAGATTAATTGCTTATTCATATGAAACTTAATTATGAAGTCATTCATTAAAATGGTGTCTATGACTATTACATTTATGACGATGATGCTAATAATTCAAATTTTGATGGTGACGACATAAATAAAAAATGATGTATGCAGCATTTACAATCCGTCCCCAAAAGTAGTTCTCAGTTCAAAAAATCGCAAGACTTTCCGATTAGCAATGCCCCGGTATCTTTTTTAAAATTAGCATTTATAATCGTCTGATATCTCGATACATTGCAATTGCTGATGTTTTGTTATTAATGACTATTTAATTGAATTATTTACCCTGCAGTAAGTACATTGTACCAGTTGGCAGGGGTGGGGGGAGGGAGTGATTACACAAATTAAGTCAGACGAAGCAGTCTGGCCATGATGGAGCCCAACATCACAATTTAGTTATTTTTCCCGTATTTGGGACTTTATAACTGATGTAAAAGTCCAATGGACGATTTAATATATCGGTTATTGGTTTTTTGATAATAGATTTTTAGTTAACGTTTGTTTTTTTGGCTTGATATTTTCGCAAATTGTCTGGGGGTATTGTTTATCATTATATAATCTCAATTATACAATGCAGGTTTGACTTGTTTACCTTCAATATTAAAATATATCCTGGAGCATGTGTGTAGATTATGTAACAATTGATAAAGCTTAGCTTTGGTCCGAAAATTAAATCAGATAGATATTAAAATGTCGTGAAGATTTCGCATGATAAGCATCACATATTTTCATACTAATATGGCCATTGGGTGGCCATACGTTGTAGGCTACTTTCGTTCAGTTTTTACATGATCTTTACACGTTTCACAGAGTGCCATGGTTTATAACATCTACTTGTATATATTTACAGTATATATAAAGAAGAAATGTATGTGGGTTTGTATGTACTACTAGCTGGAAGGCCCGTCTTTGCCCAGGCTGTTCATTGTTTCCATGCCAGGCCTACCAGGCGAATCTAAGAGTCGAACCTGTTACTTTGGTAATACAAAACATATTGAGTATAAAAAACTTGAGTGGAGCTGATTATTGATGCTACTCGACTATGTTAAAAGAAATAACCATTTTAACCCCAGAGGAAAAATCCATACATGGATGTATGGATATCCACAAAAATCATATGGATAGCCTAATTATGGATATCCATTTGACTTTGATCCTTTATTATATATATCCATATAAATTTAAGATAACATAATCGATATCCATAACAACTTTATCCATTTTCATGGATATCCATATTGACATGGATATCCATAATACTGTCGTCCATTAACATGGATATCCATAATACTGTCGTCCATTGACATGGATATCCATAATCTCTTAGTCAGGGTTCCCAAAAAAATCATTTTCAACTTTCCTGACTTTTACAGGTTTTACAAAAAAATTCCCTCACCGATGACAACGTGAAAAATTGACACTGGAAAATATTTTTTTTGGATTTACAAAGAAAATTTTGAAAGTTAACAGAACTTTTTGAATGGGAAAATTTCGTATTCGAAAAATGTGGAAAACTTGCACTCTGAAAACCTAAAGAATTTTTAAAATTTGTACACGGAAAACGTGGACAATTTTGCTAATTTGTACACGGAAAACTTTGGACAATTTTGCTAATTTATACTCGGAGATTGTGAACGATTTTGCTAATTTGTATTCGGAAAACTTGAAATATTTTGCAAATTTGTGCTAGGAACGTGGAAAATTGTGTAAATTTGTGCATGGAAAAACTTTAAAAAGTTTTCAAATATATATTCCGAAAATGATATAGATCATATAATCGTCTGATATCTCGAGGCATTGCAATTGTTGATGTTTTGTTATTAATGACTATTCTATTGAATTATTTACACTGCAGTAAGTACATTGTACCAGTTGGCAGGGGGTGGGGGGAGGGAGTGATTACACAAATTAAGTCAGACTAAGCAGTCTGGCCATGATGGAGCCCAACATCACAATTTAGTTATTTTTCCCGTATTTGGGACTTTATAACTGATGTA
>JAQGBX010008786.1:0-10256 GCA_034698745.1 Megaphyllum sjaelandicum
TGTGCGTTTAGCATTCACGCCGCACGGCACCGTTCCGCGCCGCACCGCACAAAAAACTCTGTGTGCTGCGACCCTAAGGCTTCTGGTGTGTTGTTTAAAATTAATTTAGCGGTCTTTTATATTTTTAAGCACTATTTGACTGGAAAGAACTATAGAATAAGTAACGTCTCAGCCTCAAAATGAACAATATCTTGTACAATTTTTGAATAAAACGGAACTTCACGTTCCCCTAAATTAGGCATCGTGTTCTCTAGAATGCTTTAAGAGATGCCCAATAGTTCCTACTAGTTGAGATACTAGTAGTTGTTGCACAGTTGTGTCCATAAAAGAACAGCTGTCCTGAGGTTCCACTCTTTATTATTTGTTTGAATACTGCAACAAAGACTGGCGTCCATGCAGCTGCACCTTTTGAAAATAGCTTGGACAGGCCCTGGCTTCGTCACATACGTTCTCAATGCTGTTTTAATGCACAATGCTTTTTAGATTGACATGTTAAATAGCAAATTTGTAATTTGGACGCTTAATTCCCAGTTATTTTTTGACTTTTACAGGTTCTGGTCGGCTCAAATTAACCTTAGAATAGTAAATGCTACTTTGTTGGCAACATTTATAGGGTGGGCCATTCAGTCTTCTAAGGTTGGCCGGGCCAACCCTTTCTCCCCCCCCCCTTCCTTCCCCCAGCAATTCTTGCTCCTATATAAATTAATTGGAGTAGTCCTAGACTTTGCAAAGTACATTGATAATACCACTTGCACTTGCATAACATTCATGAGAACTAAAAATCTTTCACAAAATTTTAATTTAAATTAAACGAATGTTTTCCACAAGAAAGTATGTAAATGTCGTTTGTTTTTTCTCTTAAATTCCAAATTAAAATGTTGTGCCAAGTTATGGGGCAATACATCTACATATATTGTACATGATGATGTAATGAATATCCCAAACAGCCGAAAAAACCGCAACACTGACACCTCTTTTATAAACTGCATAGTGTAGGTTTTGTAAGTCAAAATGTGGCTGTGGTCTTTTTGTTCTTGTATTAAATCCAACTATTTTTGATAGTTTGTGGTGTCACAACCACCCCTGATACTTTCGCAATAGTTTCTTTGCTTACCACCTGTCGCTTCTTTGTACAATGTCGGATCCTCAAATTCAAAGGTATCTGCAACAGCTATAATGACAAAGTCTTTCAAATGAGCTGGAAATGCTCTGTTACGCTTGGGAAACACGTTTTCCATTGCTCCAGGTCTCCTTAGCTTCCTCTGCTGAATGTACATGTACTCTATATTCTGAGTTTGAATCAGCTTCTACAATGATGTCTTGCTTTCCATCACCGTCTTCTAGCTATAGCTGCTCTTGTTCATCCTCCATAAAAGTTTTCACCACGTACTCATAATCTGCGACCTGATCGTTGACTTGCTTGACACCTTGCTTCCTTGACATCTGGAGTCAACTTTCTATTTCCGAGTTTTTAACCGCTCGCATCGGAACTTAATCCTGAAAATTAACATTGCAAGAATTCCAAATTCGGCTATTTGTGGAATCGTTTTAGCCATTGCAGCCAACCAGGATCCCCTTGGAAACCTTGTCCATCTTGCTGTGACGGTTTGTCTGGCAGAAGTCAGTATTGCACATTTATTTACTGCAGGATACGAAAAATTTCCGCTTTTCTGTATATAAAAATATTTGGCAACAGTGTGTGTGTGGTACGGTGTACATGTGCATGAATTAGGCTACAATCTACCAGAATTGAAGAAAATCGTACCTTTCATTCTACACTATTAAATGAAGGTACTGTACTATTTTAATCACTGTTAGTATTATTTTGGCCAAGAACTTGAAGAAAATAGTAAATACTCTAGCATAAGCTCAAGAAAGTGTACACTTTTATGGATTCTTTAGGTTGTCTATTGAGCTAAAATGTGGGATATTTTTGGTCTACACAATTTCTTAGTGACTAGGTAGGCCTACGGTATCCACCTTGTATGAAAGGGAGATAAATAATTTTATTGTCAATACATGTACTGTATTATATCAGAATCAATAAGAATTCTAACATCTCTAAACAAGTGTTCGATTCTCCTGTTTTGTAACCCCATTTTGGTGTGGCATGTAAAGCATGCTGAACTTTGGTTCAATGCCAGCTCTAGCCAAGATGTCGCGAATAGTAGTGTTGTCAAATTCACCACCGGCATCACAGCACAGTTCGTGTACTCGAATGTCATGTGCCTCACTCTACAGTGTACTTGAGTACTTCTTTGTTCTTTGTTTATGATGTAAACAGCCTGCAAACATCACTGAATGATCTGTCCTGGTGTCTTTGCCTGGTACTTGTCATGTGATCCAAATTACCGTTACCACGTCTTTCCATAGACAAAGCCCTTACACAAGTCGCTGTCCATATATAGGATAATGCACAATTCACGCTTTGCGAGCTGTTAGATGTGCGCCTTGCTTTGGTTGTTGTACCTCTCATGCAGGATCTCTAATTGACCGCTTTCTGTCGCGGAATTCACCTCCTGTAGAGGTATGGTTCTCTTTACCTGAATCTTCAGCTGGAAAAGTCCACCACCTATCTTGCGAATGGATTAGTTAAGCAGCTTCCTCTTGGAGCTGTGCAACTCAAAGGGACTGGCCTTGGACATGAACACGCTGTCTTGACTTTTTTCCTGATCAGCCAAAATGCTTAACAAATTCTTATTAACAGCTTGAACAGGCCAATCATCAGTGAGCACCCATTCTTGAAATTTACCATTGGTTCTAATCTATTCTATTCTATTTCTAATCTATTCACCCTGCAGTCAGTACATAGTACCATGTGGCAGGGGGGATCATCATACAATTCAAATCTAATTAGTCTAGTCATGATTGATCCCAAAATCACAATTTAATTAATTTTCCCGTAATTGGGATTTTAACGAGGAGGTCGGATGGGATAGGAATACGGTCAGGCCGATTTAATATAGGAACTATCTTTCCTTTTTCCTAATGCTGTTTTTTGTGACCAGCTTGCCATACGCACTGACTATTAAACATCACTGTCTTTCTGCCTAATGTCACCATTTGTTAAGAATGGAAACAAATTGTTTCAGCAATATAAGACCTCACTGATACCTTCTTGTGTCAACAGTCATGATATCCTTGGTCAATTTGCCAACTTGCTTTGGCAATCCTGTTTCGTTTATTCTCTGTGTCCTTTGTCAGCAGTGTAATGGTGTCCTTGACATCATTGTTGGCTTTTCCACAACTTTTGTCCTTCTTGAACTCGAATTTGCCTGCAGAAATCCAATCTTGGTATGTTGCGTGCCCATTGGCCTGCTTTATGACATTAGAAATACTTATGTTTTGCGTTTTGTGCCATTAGACTGAGCCACTGCTGTTGTGATTTCTGGGATGGGAAAGCCATGTTAATAGGCCTATAAAGGCTAGGGTGATCCACTTCACATTGTATCAGCTGTCTCTCATGCAGCACAACTGTCAGTTGATGCAGTCATCACTGCATCTTAAAGACATCTTAGTCCGTTGACACCGCTTAAACTTTTGCCAACAGCAATAAGGCTGGCCGAAAAGTCGACTAATTTAGCAGCTGCATTTCTTCGTTCATTTTGTTTCAGTGTGACCTGTGCCGACTCAGCGCCGCCGCCATGTCTTCACTAGAATTTGGCATAAATAGGGAAAAAAACTTGTTGTCCCATAGTCCAAATTATCTTCATAGCCAATGGTGGAAATGATCTTTGACTAAGAAATGTAATTTCTAATACCTAGATTTGATTTTGATCTCTAGCCTATGTACTTGATTTAATTGGCAAATCAAAACATAATCAGTAGAACACAGTAAAAACGTGAGCAATAGGACACAATAATCGGTTTTGTTTTATATAGGCTACAGTAGCCTACTGTTTAATCTTTGAAGAATCTTTAAATTATATTAATATCCAAACTGGTTTGAAGAACAAAATAAACTGCTGATTTTCATTTCTTTCAGGGAAAAAACCCCATAATAGAATAGCCTTAGGCTACATGTAGTTATTTTCTTTATAAAACCATTATCTTTATCTGGGCACAGTATACATAACATACAGTTAACAAAAAAACTAACTGAACAGTATGAAAAGTGATGTTTTTAGGAAAAAATAAATGGTGTAGATTTTTAAAACTACATTAAAATAGTGCATGGATTAAGTAACAACAACCAGAATTTTTGAAAATAACTAAGTACATTTTGAATTAATAAAAACGAATATTTTTTTGGCAAAAAAAGCATGAGCACACCCTCGTGTACTGGTAGAATTTGCTAATTTCTGGCTATTTTGTTATTTTTTACCTGAGGGAAAAACGACATGTTAGATTTGCTCTAAAAATCAAAAAAGGTCTTTATAAATGTTAGGTAAACACATTGCGTCAGAATCAGGGAAGGTTGGGACAATATAAACTATCAGAAGTATTCCAAATAATCCAGACATAAAAAGGACCATGGATAATTTGTAATTCACAAAATATCCTCCATAGACTTTAGCATGGGGGTGGCAGTGGTATGGATTTGGGGCTGTGTGAAATACAGAGGAAACGGAAATTTGGAATAAGTATGATGGTTTGTAGTGTTCTAACCTTCCCTGATTCTGACGCAATGTGTTTGGTAAACATTTAGGAAGATCTATTTAGATTTCTCAGAGCAAATCTAACAACCTGTCGTTTTTCCCTCACAGATAGCTCACATGGATGGCTTGTTCCAAGTTTGTTTATGACTTTTCTGGTATCTTCTTTATTTTTGGAGATTTTATATACTGCCATACGTGATATTTTCAGTTCATTTGCCATCTCTCGATATTAAATTTCCACTAAAATTGATTTGAATAACTTTTCTCATTGCAAAGCAGAAATCGTTTAGTTTAGGCCATTATGAACTAAATTTTCTGCAGAACTTACCAATGTGATAAAAAAACTAGTTAGTCTTTATACCCAGAAGTTTAATTACCTTTATTTATTTTGTAAAAAATAACCAAATGGCCAGAAATTAGCAAATTCTACCAATTTAGGAGGGTGTGCACATTTTTTTTGCCAAAAAATATTCGTTTTTATTAATTCAAGATTTACTTATTTAGTTTTAAAAAATTCTGGTTGTATTTACTTAATCCATGCACTGTAAGTGTTATTATAAATGTAGTTTTAAAAATATACACCAGTTATTTTTTCCGAAAGCAGCAATTTTCATACTGTGCACTCTCTTTTTTTGTCAACTGTATGTACTGACTGCAGGGTAAAGAATTGAATTGAATTTTGTGTATTTTGGATATCATTAAAAATGACGGAACATTTGTAAAAATGCTGAGCAGCCTGGATACGTTTTTATTGGCAAACCTTGAGATTGTTTAGAAAAATGTCGAAATTCTGGAATGTTTCATTAAATTTCATCAATATTTAGTAATTTCTAAAAATATTGCCAGAGAGGCGCTATGACGCATGCGTTTTGAATTTACTTTTTTTTTTACCCTTTGATGGATCACGACGATATTTCCATTTCTTTTTATCATTGATCGCAGTTTATTTTCCTTGCTCGATTCAGCGCAATAATTAAGTAATTAGTTGCTTAATTGCTCATCCTTTACCATTCGGCTCCAGTTCTCGTCGAAAGAGGATCGTTCTTGACTCGAGGCGAACTCACACGCGAGTGCGTACTTAATTATATTTTGGAATTACGTGATTGCAATTTGCTATTTAACGAGTGGGAGGCGGAGTAGGTCTAATTTTTAACTCTGAATTGCTTAATTACTTAAGCTCGGTTTCAGTAATCTCGTTTTGGTGTAGTTTGTATAACTCGATTACTCTTACTCGGTGAATGAAACGTTTGACTGCCCACTTTGCTGCGAGCTATTGGAAAAATATAATTGAATTTGAACATTTTGGTAAACATATATGTTGTATATGCGAAAGACTCGACATCATCGCCCTAGTATAAATAAGAGAAATATAGCCTCAAAATCTGCTACTGAAATAGGAATTTCTCAAATGTTTACCTAATATTTTACATGAAACTTGAATTGTGGAGAATTTAAAATGTCGATGCAACTTAGATGTGGCGCCACCTACAGCCAACGGCGGATGCGAATACTACGATAAAAACGCAGAATTTGGACATACTGTACATGTATAAGTTAAACTAAGGGGCGATTCAAAAATTACCTCCTCATGTAGGGGGTAAGGGGATGGATGATAGGTTGAATCACGGACTCAATGTTTACAGGGGGAGGGAGGGGGGTATGACCAACTCGGACGTCCACTTGATAAAAAAATGCAAATAAAATCAGTTCCCAAAGTAAAAAGAAAATTGAGTGTAATATCACATAGTTGGGTTATAAATTCGTGGTCAGTAAACAGGATACCCCGCAGTGCAAATTTGTAATATTGTCATTTTTCTCGAGTATGACCTTGCAGAATTTTCATCCTTTTCTGAGGACACCTTTACGAATTTTTTCACGTTTTCTCGAGGACAAATTTGCAAAAATTTCGAAGTTTTCATGAGGGCAAATCTTCAACATTTTCAACTGTTTTCGATTACAGATTTGTAAAATTTTCAATTGTTTCCGAGGAGAAATTTGCAAAATTTCCAACAGATTCTAAGGACAAATTGGAAAAATTCTCAATCTTTTTAGTGTACAAAATTTACATTTTCCGAGTAAAAATTTGAAAAACTTTCAAAATTTTCCGAATACAATTTTTTTTAAGTTTCGGACGTCTGAATTGGGGGGGAGGGTTCCTGATTGTCCGGTCACAATGCAGACAGGTGGAGTCCAAATTCTTGGCAAATTTTGAGGACATCCTTCTTGAATGGCCCCTAATGTCTTTAATGTTTCAGGCTATCCCATCCCCGAAGGTTTTTTCAGTATGCACTCTAGTGAAGTGGATTTTTAGAAAACACGTTTCGAATATTCCGGTTGTTTTTCATACTTTTCTTGTTCCAATTTAGCGTAAATTTGGATAAACCTATTGCTCGAGGTTCGACGTATCGGAATAGGAAATTTCCTAGGCATTATCTGACTCTACGCCGAATCTACAGTATAACATTTTCTTATTCGGGAACAAGAGAATACTTCCGAAGAAATGACCGCGTTTTTTTTGTTTTTTTTTTGGTTTTTTTGCCGAATAGTGGTTATATGCTAATGACTAGCTGCATTATTTATACGCGTGTACTCGCCTCGAGTCGCAATAACATTCTTGACAGAAAAAAATAGCAAAATTTCGGATATTAGTTCGCTTGTTTCTCGGACTAAAAAAAATCCTCGATCGCTGTTTCTCTGTTCGGAAGAATGTCGCTACATCGCGTTCTTGATTGAAATCTATTAATGTCGGATTGTTTGGTGGGATTAAAGTAGAAAGTTATGACAAGCGTAAAATTGATGTCCTACTTTTTCCTGCCATTTTTATACATATACATGTATGCCTAAATTGCATTTAAGTAAATCTAAACACATCATGTAAAATGTATTGAGAAGGCCACCCACACAGTACAGCTGTATGCTATGGGGAACCTGCGAATGTGCCTTCTGTTGACCTTGACATTTGTCTTGATGGTCATTGAAATTATAACTTTTTCGTTATTTATGCTACATCGATGGTTTAAATTGTTGAAATGATAAGTGTCCATTTTTTTACCAGAAAACATCAAACAGATTTAAAATCAGGCCATAATAAAAAATGTTGTGAGGAAAACAAAATTGTGCAACGCCAACAAAAGGCTTGCCAACAAAGCACATTCAGTCTGTTCAGCTAGGAAGCCCGTTCCAGGGGCGTCACATGTTGTTCTTTTTCCTCATTAAGTTTTTGATTATGGTCTGATTTAAAATCCGTTTGATGTTTTGTGCTTATAAAAAGGTACTTATCATTTCACTAATTGAAACCATCGATGTAACGTGATTAACAAAAACAAAAAAGTTACAATTCCAATGACCTTCAAGAAAAAATGTCAAGGTCAACAAAAGGTATATTTGTAGGTGCCCCATATCCTTATCAATACATTTTACGTGTTTAAGGGCATATTAAGGGCACCAATACACATGTACATGTGTAGTATACACTGTATGTGAGCTCAGCACTTGAACATCGCAAGCTCAGTTGCATGCATATCAACATTTGTCTATTTTTGATCTTAAATGTCTGTGCGCTCTAAAACGCCCATACCCAAACCCAACCAACCATCAAAATTTGTTTGGCCAGTGCAGTTTCATTGAAAAGTTGCAACAGGATTATGATGAAAAATGCAGACGATTTTTTGCAGCTTATCTCCGAATTCATCTTATTACGAATGTTTTCGAAAATTATATTAGAAGCTGAAAAGGATCTGCACATGGGGCACCGTGCTAAGCCACGATAAATATATTTATTTCGAATTTTATAACGTTGTTCTTTCACATTTTTTTTGTTTCTGAGCTCGTTTTCAAAATTCTGCTAGCGATCTCCGTGAGATTGAGGCACGTTTTCATGATAAATTTATATTTATCAGTAAGTTTTTATTTTCATATTTATTGCTCGTGTTTACTTTTAAACCAATCTCACTTTGGGCTATAACCGTAAAGTTTTCTTATGATAGGCAGACGGTTAATTCCATATTTAACAATGCCTAGGCTGAATTGAATTTTTGCGAAATCGCTTTTTGCACCAAATGCCTTTCAACGTTCGATTTTTTAAAAAATGTGAAGGTCTTTTATACATGTAAATATATGGTTTGAGAAACTTTTGTGGAAGTTTGGTCGTAATATACATGTACTTATAGTCAATTATAGGGTTGATTGAAGATTCGAATACGAGCTCATAAATTGCTCTAAATGAATTGTATTGTTGTTAATGAAAAAATTGCTCGCGGCAAAGCAACCATGCCCAACAAATTTTCCTTTCAAATTGCATTTTGAGAATGATGTTCATTAATCTTCCAAGGACATTTTTTTTCTGAAATTATCACTCGGTAGTTTTTTCTTACTATAGGAGATTACGTATCATATTTGAATGACATTTTAATGATTAGTGAGATAGTTTTATTGATCCTTTTCCTTTCCTTCGTGAAATGTTGGTCGCATTTCAATCACCCGGTTTCTTTTTTTTTTGTGTGATAAATTCTGTTTCTCGACAACGTGAGCTTTGGAAAATGATCTTACCGAAAGTTTAAAGCGATGTTAACACTTGTTTAGATCTACAGCATAATACGTTGCATTAACATTCTTAATAGCCGTACTCAGGAAATGCCGTAACTTGAGGTAGAAGGTAACGTAAAGGTAAATGTTCAATGTAGATAAAGTTCCGTTTGCAGGTGGCGCGTGCGAACTAAGCTTTTTTTTCTTTTCTCTACGCTATCTAATAAATACATTATAAACATATCATATGTTAACACGTGTATATAAATCCATTTACCCTGTACCATATATATATATATATATTCAACATGTTTTTTACATGTGCGCTACATGTAAAAAAACTCGTTTGCTACATTTAAAATATATGCACGCGACATGTAAATACATGTTTTACAAACCATGTTACGTGTATTTTTATGTTTAATACGTTGTATATTATGTATACATGTAATTAACGTATGAGATGTATAGGCTACATGTAAGCAGTATTCATTAAAAATAGCTTTAGAGCAAGAAATGCTTAGTGCACATGCGCCACGACCAAACGGAATTTCATCTACATTTAAATTTACGTTTTGCTTCTACGTCAAGCTACGGCATTTCCTGAGTACGGCTAATATGTTCTAAAAGAATACTGGAACATGTTACCTTTGAAAGAAAAAAATGCTCTGTGACGCAAATTTATCAACGTTGAGTGCATTAATGCTTTTCCAAAAAAAACCTTGCAGGGAACTTCTTAAGAATGTCACGTTATCGATTTTTTAAAAAAAAAAGCAAATATCTATTAAGTTTCCAATGAACTGTACACCTATATGCAACATTTTTAATACATTCATTTGAAATGCAAACTTTATAACACAACTTTCCCAGAACGAACGCGTTTCAACTGAGTATTTTTTTAAATGACGTTCTTAAGGCCGTCACACACGGGGAAATGTATGGGTACGCATTCGTTGCTACTTATAATTTAAAAAATTAAATTACCGACCACTAGCGCCAACTACCGGGCAAACAATTGGTAAGGCATGTCAAATGAGGGTGTACGAGGTGGCACTTCGCCAAGCCAGGCTCAAAGTGCGAAGTGTCACCTCGTACACCCTCATTTGATATGCATTACCAATTGTTTGCCCGGTA
>JAQGBX010008787.1:0-10256 GCA_034698745.1 Megaphyllum sjaelandicum
CCATTCTTCCCTGACTTTTCCAGGTCATTCTTAACTTCCCTGACTTTTCCAGGTTTTCCAGGTCTGTGGGAACCCTGTATGAGTTTTTATAAGAGGAACCACTTAAAATTAACACCTTCTTGAGTAGTTTATGGTTAATAAATGGCAGCATTCCCATGAAAAATCATTGCACTTTTCTTCTAATAGGATGAGATGGAAGAATAATTTTGAACAAACTTCAGTCGAACATGGAGATGTGCAGCCAACTCGATTTTTGCCTGCAAACACCGCCGATGAATATCTCGTAGTTGCTTGTGTTTTGTTAGCATCACCTTCAGTTGATCTCTATGGCTCGCACATAGATCAGGAAGAATGGATACGTCGCCAACATTAGCTGCCCGCTTTTTGTTTTGCTCAAACGCCTAAAAATTAAAGGTTAAAAATGAAATAATCAAATTTTATTAACAAATTAGCAGTTAAAGCTAGCCTTATTATTTATATTTCAACCTGTGCCGTCTCATCTTGCTCAGCCACTATCATCGATGCTTCAGACATCATTTTGTCCAGACCATACAGCCTGTCTTCAAGACCTTTTATTTCTTTCATAATTGGATGTTCGACTGAGACCAAAATTCCCTTAATATCGGCTTGTAATAAATTGTATTTTTGGTCATGAAATTGCTCCAAAAAAGTCCTACATTGAATAGCTGCTATTTCCAAAGTATTTTGATTATCCTTTGAGCTAATCCACTGTTGCAGGGAGACAGAATGTCGACCTGTCTCATCAGATTCTATTTTACCATTGGTTGCTATTAACAAGGGCTCTAGAACAGGAATCCTACTTAGTAGTTCTAAATCTGATGCAAATCTAGGACAGAAATTACACCAGTGAGATAAGTACGCACGCTTTAGAAAAAGTCAACAGAAATGCTCTAAAACTTACTGATTTAAAACTTCTTTATAACGTTCTTTTTCTGCCAAGAAGGATTCAAAATTGCTTTGGAACACTTCCGCTTTTGTCTTAAATGCGCTGAAAAGTGCAAGACATTTGTTTATCGATAAGATTAAACATGAAATAAACAATTTAAAAAGACTGTAATTAAACAATACATATCACACGTTTATTAGAAAATTAAACAATGAATTTTTGGACATGCCGTTAGAAACTATATTCAATTATATTAACTTTTTTATTTTGCTAACAACTACAGTCCTCCTTTATTGGCAAAACTCTAAGGTAGGCGACGCTGGCACATCCCCTGGCGTTTGTGTTTAGCACTCGTGTGCAGAAATAGGCCAACGTTAAAATCCCACAAACAGTAACATCAAAAATTTGATATTTTGAGAGACTGATGCAACTCATTAATCACTCCCTGGCACATTTATTTCAAGATTGTATTTATTCCTGGCTAATGTTAAACAAACATTTGAAAGAGTTAGAATATCTTTAATACCCCCATACCAATCTATACCTTACCTAGTAATATCTTCTAAATTAGCTACTACAGCAGCCCACCCTTGTTGTTGCAGATGTTGCTCATGGACAAGGCGTTCACAGGCTTGAGCTTCAGCTACAGCAAATTCATGAAACTGATGCACAAGATGACATCTGGCAACAATAGTCTCATACAATGGAGGCAAGGATAAGGCAGCCTTAAGTTTAACGCCCAGATCGCCGTCTAAACAAGGATAAAAATCGCATATTAATATCTATCCTATACAACTATTTTAAGACAATCATAAACAACCACGGATATTATATTAAATATCGTTTTATGTGGAATTATTTTGTTTGAATGATGCCCAACCAGTTCAATTTTGTTTTTAATTTTCCTGACAATTTTTAAAAATGACTAACTGCACAAATGTTTCAAAACTGAACTTAAAAACGTTTGATGTCTATTTCACATTCAAACTGCCTTTGCCATTCAACACTTACCAGATCCCAAATCGTAGCTGGGGCATGGTGGATTTTCGCTTTCAATTGTACTAAACAGGAAGATTGGAGTTGAGTTTGTTCTCGTATAATAGGTATATACGGGAAGGGTAGGATCCAGACTTTCACCTCCGCTAACCATAAGCACTTGATTTTCAACAGGTATGTTGTGCTTCTTTGCAATCATTTCCTTCAGTAGTGCAACTCTTACAATTTGGAAAAATTGAAAAGTTATGAAAAATTGGTTACGCATAAATCTTTATTATTGAACTCAGAATTAATTACATACGTTTCAAAAGACATGTCCTTGTCAAAGGCTAGCATGCTGCCTGTATCCACCAAAAATACTTTAAACATTTTCCACGCTCAGTATCTTAACCCACTTTACTGGCACACTGAAAAAAAGACAAATACAACATTAAGCAAGCAGGTAAGTCAACAATAATAAACATGAGTCAATTTAATTATTCAGGAAACGTTCATGACCCATGCTAATAACATAAATGACAAAAGGAAGAGGGAATAACAATTTATAAAGGTCTGAATACAATTTTCATGCAAATCTTATGATTGATCCTATATAAAGTTCCTAAAAATTCAAAATTCCTGACTGCTCAAACTGTGGAAGACAATTAAAAAAAGGAAAAGAAAACGACGCTGATTTATTCGAAACAGGTGTCAACTTGATCAACGAAGCAAAATTGCGCAGACTATTGATTTTAGCAATTATAATACGAGATGACTCATAGATGAACTTTTTAGATTACCGGTATACACGCTTGCAAATGTAAATAGGCTACAATTAAATAAAGTTGAATATTTAATACACTATTAACAGGTTTCCAACTTTGACAATTTGGTTCGGGTGTCTTAATGCAACGGAAAGGTTGACTGAATTAAAGTAGATTGAAGAGGCCTTATATAGAAGGAAAGTTAACTTGTCATAATGACTCACAGACAGCTTTGAGCTAGACTCAAGAATACAGGCGTTGATTTGCAACAATTACGCAAATCTATTTTAATTACAGCAACACAAAAAAATGAATTGTGCATTCGGGAAGATTCTAAACTATGGATTTTTGATATACAGGTATGCATGTATATCAGATTCAAAATTATGGAATGGACAAATAAATTGATCTTAATTAGCTTTAATTTACTGTCAAACAGACATAGCAAAAGGCGCATAAAACTGAACTCTACACCATTTTGAAGTTGAAATAAACACCAAAAAAAAGTTGAATGCTTGGGCTGACTCGTACGTGATTCAAGGGCATTCTTTGATCACGAATGTGGCAGATTACAGCTCATTGTCTCAATTAGTAGTCTGTTTGACAACAAAATAATTCCTAAATTACATTTTTTAACGACGCATGCATGCTCTTAGGATCAGAGTAGCCTACAATCAAACTTGAATGAAAGATCATAAATGGGGCAATTTTAAGCCTATAGTCAGACAAGAAAAGCATCGTAACATATTTTATAACTATTTGAATACATATTAGTACAGAACGTGGCATCGAGATTAATCGTAGAACGATATGATTCATGAATCTGCGCATAACTGAACCAGCAAAAAAAAAATAAAAAAATAAGAGCGTTTCAGGAAGGTATTTTCAACCGTAGCGTTGAAGAAAATGCGCATGATTCCCATTATACATGAACCGAATACCCCAGAAGTTTTCTAGGGTTGCTCAATATGGCGAAATCTCGAAAAACAAACATTAAAAGGGCGAGGGAATAAATAAGGCCTGTTGCACAAGCTGTTTTTAGCATGGCCATGATTCGATAGGGTTAAGTCAACAGAAACGAGCCCTTACCTTTTATCGCTAATTTTGATTAGCAACCGACGCAGTTACCGTCCAACGCACCTTGCCCTCGTTTGTGTGTTTTACTACGTCTTTATCTTCCATTCGATTACGAAAATAAGTAAAAAATAAATACAAAAGACGTCTAGCAGCCTCCTTTCTCAAAATGCTTCATGCTTCGCCAGATCAGCTGACGCCATGTTTCCAACGCTTTTTTAACCAAATCCGTGACGTCACGTCATCTGGTGAGGAGTTGTCGAGTTGTCGACCTCATTGACAAATGACGTCACAATTAGAGAGGAATTGGATCTAAAATTCAACAACGACGTAGATTACTAAAAAAGTATTAAAAAAAAATATATACATCTAAATTTGCAACTATACCAGAACGGCCTTTCGGAATTTAATCGCCTAAATCCTAAAACCCTGAATGAGTTGGCCTACGGCGCTTCAGATTCCAACAAAACGTAAAAATGGCGGCACATTTGAATTTAAAGAAACTTTAAAAAAAAACTAAGAATCGAGTAAATATTAAACGGTAAATGTTATAATAATTAACAATTAAATCTACAAGAATTAATAAAGCACTTATCTGTTTCAGAAAGGGACAAATTAAGGGCTTTAGAGGTGCCAAATTAATAAAGGTGGCGCTGATAAGCGAGATCAAAATTGCGATGCTTTGTCTCGGGATGAGTTAAAGTTTAGTAAAACTTTGGAAAACGCGGAGAAGATAAGGGTTATTTCACGGATAAATTTAATTCGGAAACATTTTTGATAATCAATACAATATGATGTGAAGAATTAAAAAGATAAGTTTGCAGTTATTTTGTTAAATTCGAATAAAAGCTAACTGTAATGTTTTTTATTCCTGTCCACTGTATATGTACTGTAATCAAATATGCAAATAAAATTGCCAAAAAATATGAGCCATGAAAGATATAGAGAAAATTTAGGACAGCGTTTAAAGGTTGTTTAGTCAAAAGTCCCTGGTCCCTGCAGATTACCCATTATGGTTTCACCCAAACGCTATCTTGATTGCGCCACTCCACAAACATAGTATACATTTATAGTAGGTGGACTACAGTATGTTACAGTTTTACTACCAACAAGTATAAACGCTATATTTTGCTTACGCAACTCATATTTCATCGTTGACGTGGCATAATTGATCATTAGACTGGATATTTGAACGTTTGATATTTGCCAGCAACAAATCCGCGTTGAGAGTGGGGCCTCGATGACATTGACGCAATATAATTTAAGATGAATTTTCTCTTAATTAAGCAAACCATCGGGAAAAGTAAATCAAGTCACCCGCGTAATACTTGAAACAAATATTTGCAAAGTTTTTGGCGAACTCGCCCACCATCACAAGTGTTTGGTTACGAACACAACAAAACTTCTAGGAAAGAATGTTACTTTTTTACCACTAGCGCCAACCAGCGGGCAAATATTGGTAATGCATTTAAATTACCGATGGTTTGCCCGCTGGTTGGCGCTAGTGGTAAAAAAATTATCATTCTTAATTTAAAAGTTTTGTTGTGTTTCTAGCCTTTGGGGACTTTAATTTGAACAAGTTTCGCTAAACCAAGTGCCGTTGAGCGCCTTTCTACACTGCTAACATTTTGATGTCAGGATTCATTCCTACTTGTAGCATATTATTTCAATGTCTGCTCCAATTTACATGTATTTCATTTTCAGAAAGGTTTAAATTTTCTCGTTTATTATTATTATTTTTTTAATAAACAAACTTGCTGAGAACCAAAGTTATTTATGCTTTTAAAAAATAAATATATAATTTAAACATTTGTAACATTTCTACAAAAAAAGGGCAGCTGAATCATTCTGCTTAAATTGGGCAAGACATGAACCTTCTTTTAAATTTTAGCATGGCGCGGGTATACATCACCTTAATCTCATCTAATAAATTTGGATACGTGCTACATGTATGTATGAACAGAACAAGTAAACAAAAAATTCCCTAAGTTGTAATTCGTAGACATATGGAGCGAGACTCAGGGAGTAACTTACCTTTTACATGTCCGGTTTTACCATTGGCTCCTTTATCCTTTACCAATTTGAGCTCAAGAGACAATTTTCGGAATCTTACCAAATTTATTCATTTACGCCAACACGCACATACACTGTACGTACTTATACATGTACTGTTTATCGATGCTGTGTACTGTTGACCTTTCACAATTCAAACATGCACGGAAACTATACCTTAAATTGACGAGTATTTGAACTACATGTACAGGTATAGGCTTACAAATTGATGGTATACTGTACAAAAGTCAACTGGAATGGACGATGCATACGCATCCATCTACAGTATTTCAAGTACATGTACTTCGGGCAACGGGCACATATGTTTCAACCATTATGAAATGTTTGAAAAAACCAAAACAACAACACCAAAAACGAGTGGAACTCGCTACCACGTGATATCGGGTATCGTTAGATTCGATATCTTGTAACTTTTTCATGGGATCATTAACGAAAAGAACGAGCCACATGGATAAATTTCGTTATTGGAAAGTTTATAACACAGTTTCTCTCACGTATTTAATATTTTTAAAGGATAGATTGCGAAGATAAATATAATCAGAAGAATGGGATGAACCGACTATAGATAACTTGCATATGACGTCACGCAGCTCGTGGACGTGTTTAATGTGACTTGGTTTACATTGTGGGCGTGTTTTGGTGTACATGAATCTGAGTCTGATGGCGAATTTGATAGGGCCAAAAAATCTGCACTAGTGTAGGCTACAAGGTGAGGCATAAGTCTGCATAATCGTCAGTATTGCAGGCAGCAGGCGCAAAAAGACTTTACAGACTTATGGCTCACCTTGTAGCTTACACTAGTGCAGATTTTTTGGCCCAATCAAATTCGCCATGAGAATCGTGGCGCTAATAAGGAGTATCATTCTGAAAACTAAGAAAATGCCCCATTAGATTCTATCACTAACCCATGAATAGATTTTTTATCCATAAGTAAATGTTTTGATGCTATTTTGCCGCTGCAAATCAAAAATTGTGTGGATTTTATCGTTTATTTCTAAATAAATAACTAAATAAAAGAATAATGCAAAATGATACATGGAACGAATGCGCCTGCAATTTATTTATAGCAACCCCAATAATTTTTTTAACTGTATATCTTAACAACTATCTATGCCAGTCTGCTCGTGAAAGTTATCTATAGCAGTGACACAGGGCAGTGATCACATACTGTACATGTAGTTGATAAAAATGCAAATCGTGACATCTATATATACATGTATATAGAAGAAGAGATGTATGTGGGTATGTTTGGGGTTTAGTGGGAGAAAAGTTTTTCCATAAAGCGCCGCGTTGCTGAAGTGGCAGGGGGGCGCTGCGGTAATTTAAAAACCTACACTCAATCTTGTAAATAAATTAAATATAGTATACTGACAAATAAATTGGCTGTAAACTTTAACGAAACTTTGTTTCCGAAACTGGAAGTTCAGTCGACGTAACTGATCGAAAACTCCCAATATTCGAAAAGCCGGTTAAGGGCACGGTTCGGAAACTTGCAAGTTGCATTCCAGTCTCGGAAAGAAAGTAGCAGTTTACTGTATATATACCTTAATTTCCTCGGTGTGTAACCTCTGTAGTGTAACCCGCTACATGCGTAAACCCGATATGTACCCGCGTACATGTACATTACATGCGTGCAATGACCGTTTTCATAAATCTTAGAAAAACTCAATGTTTATCCCAAACACAATTCTGGCATTTTGGTAAATGATTGTGGTAAAAGCGTCTGGTTATGCATGTACAGTGTATGTATTTCCAACACGGTCTCCCTCCAAATGGGGCCATTTACAAAGATACATATTTCGCAAAAAATTATTAAAGCAATAATCTCAGTTTCACGTTGTAAATTCTACGAGGTGCTAACTTTTACAAAACTTTTTCCCTATTCTCTTATTAAATATATACTGTATGTAAACATTTACATTTTTTTGCTAACGCGACGACATTTTGAGTTACAAGCCATGACTATAGTAAAGCTGATCACGTTTTCGTGCCAGATGGCGCAGCATGGAGTTGCAGAGAGACCTGTAGAATGTAGTGCAGGGAGTCATCGATACATGTATATAGAAACTGACATTACGTGGGCGTTAAATTAACGCTAAACGATGTAATAATTTGTAGTGAGGCCACCGTAAATAACGAGAATTAACTCCGTAATTGTCCCGTGTACGAGCGCTCGTATACCGGAAGTTGCGGAATGGTGCACGACGGAAGCGGAGTCATGTTTTCGCCTCCATTTAGGCACATTAAACCATAGAACTATACATCAGTTCCCAGCCGAAAATAATCTTGCATTTCATCACCCCCGCAGCATGAATATACGCGCAGCTGATAAGAAATTAAGTTTAGTAAGGGTGGAGAATTGCGTTCGTTCAACACTTTCATTTTCAACTGACGCTACCGGTATGGATTGTGTTGCCAAAACGCAAACATGTCCGGATTTAAAAACGGATAAAATGGACACCAAAAGTTTGCAATTCCACCTGGCGGTCAAGCAAGGTGACGAACGTTCGGTCAAGCTGCTGCTGGACGAAGGGGTCAATCCGGACGAGCCCAACTGGGACGACAATGGCCGACTTCCGCTTCTAGAGGCGGTGCAACGTCAGCACGTGAACGTGGTGGGTGCGCTGTTGCGCGCGTGCTGCTCCGTCGACGTCACCTCGTTCCAAGGTGAAACGGCGCTCCATCTGGCGGTCGAGTCCGGGCCTCTGAGTGACCGCTCGGCCAAGGTCATCTCCATGCTGCTGGAAGCGGGAGCCGACCCCGGCATCCCCGACCGCTTGACCGGAAATACGGCTCTGCACGCGCTGGCCGCCAAGCACGTGAGTTCGCGCGACTCGGCCGCCCGCCAGGGGGCGCTGGCCGTGCTCAAGGGCCTAGTTGACCAGTGCGACGTGAACGCGCGCAACTTCGGCCGCTGCACGGCGCTGCACAGGGCGGTGGCCGCCTCGCCCGATGACCGCTCCGTGGCCGAACGCGTGCGCGTGTTGGTGGACGGCGGCGCCGACGTCAACGTCCAGAACAACATGGGCGAGACGCCGCTTCACCTGGCGACGGACGCCAACTTGGAATTAGTGGTCAGTCTGCTGATCGCGGGAGGCGCCGACGTCAACCTGGGAGACCGCTACCGTATGGTGGCGCTGCATTACGCCTCCATCAAGGACTGCCGAGGAATCGCACGCGCGCTGGCCGAGCGCGAGGAGTGTGACGTCAACGCCGTCGATTTGAACGGCGACACGCCGCTCCACCTGGCGGCCGGCAAAGGACACGTGGAAGTGGTCAAAAGTCTGATCGCCTCCGGTAGGCTGGACGTGAACATCGCCAATGGGGCCGGTGTGTTGCCCATACACAGGGCCATCGAGAGTGGATTCACCGATGTGGTAGAGGTAGGCTACTGAATTCTTTTAATACCACCAGGGATAATGTAAAACTTTTCAAATGGTATTCTTTGAATAATTTAGAAGAATCAACGTCTTAACCTGTCTGGAAGTTTATTAATTAATATATCAAATTGTGTAATTTTATTTCATCATCTCTTTGAAGATGCGCGTAAAACAAAATCCAGTAGTGAAAAAATCATAGAAAAGTTACTCATGCTATAACGTAATTTTTGAAATTATTTAAGATGATAGTGAAACTGTTTGTTTGTTGTACATGTATTTCAAACAAACAGTAAAACTAAAAGACGGTTTGAATTATTTCCAATTTACATAATGTACATGTATTTCAAAACAATAACAAAATCGGAAAAGAGAAATTTTGTAAGCAACATCTGTACAGTATAGAAAAGGAATGAGGAAGTTTTCTTAAGTGGACTATACAGTAAATGTGTTGCAGATACATGTATAATGTAAGAAATAAAACCGGAAAGACAAGATGATTCTCATTGGACTACATTTGTCTTCAGCGGTCGAAATATTTCATAATTTCCGTTTCGAACATATTGCAGACTCGAGTGAGCACTAATTACTCTTTCAAAAATCTTTCGCTAATCTGCATTTATTGATTATCAATTTTTTTTAAACTTTAAGGAATTGTTGCGGGTAAATTGCGGTCTTCTGGTCCACACAGGATACGGCTTGACCCCTTTGGATTTGGCCTGCACAGATAGCGTTTATCGGACCAGACCAGAAATTTCTCAATTGCTGTTGAGGGCGGCCCAAAACACCGTTGAAGATTGTGGTCCTGACGAAACGGACATCTGATGAAATGACAAACAAACGTGAACTTTATAATGATAAGCTTTAAGCCAGCCATCGATTGGTGTTTATTTCAATATGCACATTTCACATCAACGCGTTTTTCGCCTTGATTAACAATTCTCCTTAATTAACAATTAAACAAATTAAAGACACAAGAGGGAATAAGTCACCGATTTTGTTAAATTTTTATTTTTTTTTTCGTTGTTTTTCCGAAGAGCTGGGCAGATTTCCAGTTTTCACCGTAGAAAATAAGGGATTGCCATA
>JAQGBX010008788.1:0-10256 GCA_034698745.1 Megaphyllum sjaelandicum
ATTTGCAAAATTATCCACGTTTTCCGAGTACAAACTGCAAACTTTTCCACGTTTTCCGAGTACAAATTTGCAAAATTATCCACGTTTTCCGAGTACAAACTGCAAACTTTTCCACGTTTTCCGAGTACAAATTTGCAAAATTATCCACGTTTTCCGAGTACAAACTGCAAACTTTTCCACGTTTTCCGAGTACAAATTTGCAAAATTCTTGGTTTTCTGAGTACAAACTAGCAAAATTTTCCACGTTTTCCGAGTAAACATTTGCAAAATTTTTCATGTTTTCCGAGTAGAAATTTGCAAAATTTTCCGCGTTTTCCGAATTCAAATTTGCAAAATTCTTTACGTTTTCCGAGTAGGCCTACAAACTGCAAAATTTTCCACGTTTTCCGAGTAGCCTACAAATTTGCAAAAAAATGTCCACATTTTTGGAGTACAGATTTGCAAAATTTTCCACTTTTTCTGAGTACAAATTAGCAAAATTGTCCACGTTTTCCGAGTAAACATTTCCAAATTTTTCCATTTATTGGAACATTTTCAACATATTTTCATGGAATTATTTCTCATTTCTTGAATTTTTTTTCCATTTAATTGGAAGTTTCGTTTCATGAAATAAGTATTGCTGTTTTCTAATATATGTTAAAGGATAGAGCATGACTAATCCAGGTTTATTATTTAATGGTCGATTATGAGATTGTGGCATAAAATGAGTGAGCCATGTGCTCTGAGTTGCTTTATTTTCATAATTTATTATTGAGTCAAAACGAAGCCTCCTGCAGCCAGACAATGACACACAAAAACAAACATTTACATTAAAAGGGAAATGACAATGGCGAACAAGGGACGTTCGCAAATTCACGTCTTTTTACGAAGATCGGTTTGGATAGGAAAAGGGACGAGTCATAAATTCGTGTCCGTTATGAATATCGATACGGTAGATCAGGGACAATTTATAAATTCTTATCTGTTTGGAAGATCTTTTTTTGGCAGAATATATGGACAATTCATAGATTCTTATCTTTTTGGGAGATTTTTTGGCAGAATATATGGACAATTCATAGATTCTTATCTTCCTGGGAGATCTTATTAGCAGAATGTATGGACAATTCATAGATTCTTGTCTGTTTGGGAGATCTTTTTTGGCAGAATAGGGACAATTTATTAATTCTTATCTGTTTAGGAATTTTTTTTGGCAGAATAGGGACAATTCACAGATTCTTATCTGTTTGAAAGATCTTATTGACAGAATATATGGACAATTCATAGATTCTTGTCTGTTTGGGAGATCGTTTTGGCAGAATATATGGACAATTCATAAATTCTTATCTTTCTGGGAGATCTTTTTGGCAGGATAAGGACAATTCATAAATTCTTATCTTTTGGGAGATCTTTTTGGCAGAATTGAGACAATTCATAGATTCTTGTCTGTTTGGGAGATCATTTTGGCCGAGTAAAGACAATTCATTAATTCGTGTCTGTTTGGGAGATCTTTTATGGCAGAATAGGGGCAATTCATAGATTCTTGTCTGTTTGGGAGATCTTTTTGGCAGAATGTTGACAAGTCATTCATTTTTTTCTTAGAAAGATCATTTTGTCCGAGATGTTACGAGTCATAAATTCTTGTCTGTTTGGGAAATTTGTTTTGCAAAACAGGGACAATTCATAAATTCTTGACTGCTAGGAAAATCTTTTTTGGAAAAAAAGGGACAATTAATAAATTCGGGGTTTTTTGGGAGATCTTTTCAACAGAATAGGGACAATTCATTTTTTGTATCATTTTGTCCGAGATAGGAGGAGTCATAAATGCACGTCCATTTATGGGAACTTCATAAATATTTGTCAGTAAAATGTCTTCTGAAATATGACTACTCATAAATTCTTGTCTTTTATGAATATATTAGTTTATAGTAGATAAGGAACAATTCATAAATTCTGGTATGTTTGGAATATCTTTTTAGGAGATAAAAAGGGGCAATTCATAAATGTACGTGTCTTTTAGTAAGAAAATTTTGTGTGAGTTGGGACGAGTTATAAATTCTTGTCTTTTATGAATATCCGTGTGGCAGGTGAAGGACAAGCCATAAATTCCTGTCTCTTGAGAATATCAGTGTGTTAGAGAAGGGCAAGTCATACATTAATGTCTGCTAAGAATATTTGTTCAGCAGAAAACAGACATTTTATAAATTTGTCTGTTATGAAGATTAGTTTGTCAGAGAATAGACAATTGATAAATTCTTGTCCTTTGTAAATGTCAGTTTGGCAGAGTAGGATTGATTCATAAATTTCAAGTTCGTCTCAAAGGCTAGTCTAGTAAATAAAGGACACAACATAAATTCCTGTCCGGTATGAGCACGAGTTTGGCAAAGAAGGGACGACCATAAATACACTTTCTGAGTTCATCATTTCTCTAAAGTTGATCGAGCGACGAAACGCAAGTCACTTCCGTCGATTTTTTCTCTATTTTGTTTTTTAAATATATAATCCAGTTTATTTTAGACGTATCCATGATTTTCAGAGGTTGTATATTTGACTGACGAAAAGTAATTCGTCGATTTTTCGCTGTTTGTGTCGCACATTTTCTTCATGTATATTGCACCTTGACTGGATCCTAAATCACAAACGAAACAATAGAAAAAAAACAATCGGGGTACTTTATGGGCTTCCCCATTTGCGGAATTAATTGCTTTAGATATGCAGGATGTCCTCAAAGTTTCAGAAATTTTTTTTTAGACTCGTGACATTTTTTTAAAATAGTTTATGGATTTTTTATAGAGCTAAAATTTCCCAAAATTCTAATTTTATATTGGTTTAAGATGTGTCTTCAAAGATTGTCTCAAATTTCAGAAAATGTCATTTTTTGAAAAAAAAAATGTTTTAAATGAATCAAATTTCAATTAAAGTTGCAGATAATACCATTTTAAAATTTGTAAAAAATATATTTCAGACCATTTAATATTCAGAAAATGATATTTTGGACGATGCAATTTTCAAACAAATTTAGACAATATTAATTTCAGAAAATATTTCAGTCAATGTTTTATTCGAAAATGTTTTCAGATAATTATAGTTTATAGAAACAAATCCAGACAATACCTTTTTTTTAAAAAAAAAAATATTTAAACAATGCAATATTCAGAAAACGATTCAGAAATTTCCATTTTCCAAATAAAAATTATTAAAAAACTGCAGAACATTCGTAAATCATAATTTATTTTTGTCTATGGATTAATATATTTGGTTTTTTTAAATTGAACTTAAATGTTTTTAAATATGCAAAGTGCCCTCAAAGTTTCGCAAAATTTAATTTGAAGTAAAAAATGCTAAAAAAAAGAAAAAATGTTTTAGACGATACAATAATAATACTCGTAATTAAAATGAATGCATATTTCTATTAACTGTATTTATAGAATTCATTTACCACAGTTATATTTTTACTAAATTTGTTGAAATTTGTAGGGTGCCTCTAAAGTTTCATAAAATGCAATTTCCGAAAAAAAATCTTTAGATTCGTTCAATATCATTTGTTGTTAATACTCAAAGATGTTATCACGTGTCTCAAATTTCCTGAAATTTTATTTATTTGTTATGTGTTTGCATATGGCAGGGTTCTCCCAGACCTGGAAAACCTGGAAAAGTCATGGAACTTAAAAACGATCTGGAAAAGTCAGAAAAGAATGGCTTATTTTGTAAAAGTCAGGAAAATTCAACGCAGTCATGACGATTCGAATTTAATACTTCTACAAGGTAAGCAAAATTTGAAAAAATTTCTATGTACAATGTACAAATTTACACAACTTTCCACGTTTTCTGAATATTATTTGCAAAATTTTCCCCGTTTTTTGACTACAAATTTGCAACATTTTCCACGTTTTTCAAGTACAAATTTGCCCAATTTTCAAAGTTATCAGAATACAAATTAGCAATATTTTCCACGTTTTCCGTGTACAAATTTTCCACATTTTCCGAGGACAAAAATTGCAAAATTTCCCACTTTTTCCCAGCACAAATTTTCAATATTTTCCGAATACAAAATTTTCCCATTTTCAAAAATTTTCATGCAATTTTTTAAACTTTAACAAAAAAAATTCTATGTTAATTTTTAAAAATTTTCGTTATTCAATTTAAAAAAAATGTTTTCCAGTGTCAATTTTGGAAACTACATCAATTTTTGACGTTGTAATTGGTCAGGGAAATTTTTTTTAAAACCTTGAAAAGTCAGGGAAGTTGAAAATGAAATATCTGGGAGAACCGTGTACGGGGTGCCTTTAAGTTTTCAAATTTAAAAAAATGCAATTTAAAAAAAAATACATGCATTTGAATGCGTTAGGTGGGTTAGGGGGCACTGTTGTAGGGCAAAGGTCATGCGGAGGTCATGCTGAGGCGAGCATCATGACTTACCGGAAGTAGTACGAAAAGAGAGAACGTACGTTGTTGAACGAAATGATCCCAGACATCGACCTCTAGCATATTTGGATTTTTTCCTCATGTTTAAAAACTGAGTGCAGTGAGATAGGATTTGCTTCAGGTCACCCTGTATTAAAAAAATCATATCGTAAACATTTAAAATATTCATGAAATTATTTCATAATATAAAGTGCGGTTTCCTTAATGCAAAATATTTGCATTCTTCTGATGATAAATTTTTATGCAAAGTTTGCATAAAATTTATGAGGATTTTTGAGGATTTTTTTGAGGTTGTCATTCATTAAAGTTCAGCTTTTGTTGAAGTTTGTCGGTAATCAATTTTGTCAAATAAATAATAATCCCACAAAAACATTATATAATCAAAAATGTACTGAATTATCAGGTCTAGTAATAAATTTATTATGATGTTTTAATAAATATTCGTGATATCAAAGCATGCGGTGAATAATGTATGTTTTTTTAAGTGCGAAATATTTGTTTAACTTAAGAAAATAAAAAGCAAACTTTAATTTCTGATAAAATTTGTTGAAAACTTACTAGTTAACCAATTATGAAAACGAAAATGTTATGCCAGGAATATTGAAAACAATATTTGGAAAAAAAATTGCTTTCAGGCAATATTCAGGCAATGTTTCAGGCAAATGTTCATCCTTTCATAAATTTATCATGATTATATTTAAATTAATATAAAATATTTAAGATATCGTTGCATGATGTGAACCGTGGTTTTTTCAGCACTAAATATTTTCAGTACTGAATAAAATTTAAAAATATTACTTTGAAGTTTAGTAATTATTAAGCTCTCAAATTCTAAAATAATTCGAAAAAATTACTTTAATATAGGTGTAAAAAAGAATGAAATATGAATAATTTGCAGTCCAGATTTTGGCTCATCATGTTAAACCCTTATTATAATATTATTATTAAAATATTTGGATATTAATATGAGGATAATTTTAATTTCTTTTAAGGTAGTTTGATAATTTAGTTTAAATTTCTAGTATACAGTGTAATATTCAAAAAGTAAAAATATATTTACATGTTTTTTTACAAAAATTAAAAATTAATTAGATAATTATGTTTACCCTAATAAAGTTTTAACCTAATAATTTGAGTAATAGTTCTGATTTTTAAAAATATTTGGATATTAAAATGAGGATAATTTTAATTTGTTTTAAGGTAGTTTGATAATTAAGTTTAAATTTCTAGTATACAGTGTAATATTAAAAAGTAAAAAATATATTCACATGTTTTTTACAAAAAAAATAAAAATTAATTAGATAATATTTTCCCTAATAAAGTTTTAACCTAATATTTTGAGTAACAGTTCTGATTTTTAAAACTACATTGAATTAATTTTTATTTTTTAGAATAAATTAGATATTTTAAACTTGATTATCCAAATACTTTAAACGAAATTTAAAGTTAGCGGAAATTTTATACAATTTAAAAATTGATGACTGGCCATTTTTTAACTTTCCGATTTAGAGATTTAATGTTAATGAATGTTCAGATAAAGATTGAATACGCTATTTCGTAAGTTTAAGAATAACTTAAATAAAAGAAATTATAATTGATGCTGCTGCCCCTGAAAGCAGGCAATCTTGTTAACTTGAAAGCCATCAGCAATTGCCTGCAATTGAATGCCCATTTATTTAATTTTAATACTTGTGATTGATAAGCTCTAAAAATTAGTCAATAATCTGCAAACGCTTAGTTTATTTAATAAATTTTGTTGATAAGATATAATTAAATTTAAAATCTTAGAAATAATAAGTTTTTTTTTTTTAAATTGTGCTGCCCCTAATATCGGGCAATTCCCTTTAACTTGTATGCCTTCAGTGATTGCCTACATTTCTTTAAATGTTTTAACTTGGATTTGTTTGATAAAACAAAAGTTAGTTTCGCTTTGTTGCTTTTAAATTTTTTTTCTTATAAATTAATACCTGAGGACCAGCTTAGAGTATGCTTTTGCAAGGAGAATTTATATGTTTTTTATTTATGAAATAAAAAGTTTCAGGCACGATTTTTGTTTTACGAAGGCTTTTATATTTACAAAATGAAAAAGTGAAATCCAATAAAATAGGCTATAAAGTGTTCTGCATCAGATGTCAAACTCAGGAATTTATCGTATTAAACTTCGTAGAAAAATTTAAATTCAAGGCCATAGTGGGGAAACTGACACACAATAGCACTTTAAGTATTTATCCTTACTTTATAGGATTTTATACTATGATGGCAATATCGAATTGAATAACCTTTATGCTAAACTATTTTTTGGTATATAATTCAGTTCGGTGCCGTATGGAGTTTGCGCATTTTGAAACCAAGTAACTTGGCAGAAAAACTACATTTTGAGCTACCAAGACGTGGAATTTTGCGAAATAATTTAATCCAATTTGTTGAAATATGGGTGGTGTTATTTATTAAAAAATTTTATAAATTTTATATTCGATACTGAACTTATTCCTAAAAATAAAAACTTATTTTGTAATATTTTTACAAACATTTTTGGTATTCTCTTATCATTTTTTTTTCTGGATTTTAATTTAAACTAGTCTTTTTTTAAATTTGATTTTATTTGGCAAATTTTATTAATTTTTTTCAGCGAGCTAGTATCGTTTTAGTATTTTGTCTATAAGTAGTTTAATCAACTTTTATTGTACTGTGAAACCTGTTTAGAGTGACCACCAAAAAAGTGCTATGTTTGTCACTGTACATAGGTGGTCACTGTACAAGGAATGCGTGAATTACATTAAAATGATGAACATGTACACTGTACTTATACATGTAGACTGTAAGACAAGTAGTAAAAAACCAAAAAATTAAAAAGTACAGAATCATCATGCCCATGGGTTAAAGAAAGATGTAATGTGACTCATCTGTTGTCTGGTCACTTTTTAAGGTGCATTGGCAATGTAAAAATTGCAAAAAAGACAACACACACTGGCCACTGCACACAATAGACAGGTAGTCATGGTCACTATACGGAGAATTCTTATGCAGGAAATGTATACTAGAAAAAACCAACTAAAAAGTGGTCCCCATTCAAAGGTGGTCACTTTTCCAGGTTTTACTGTATTATAGGAAAAATTGTTTAAATTTGATAAAGTTGGTTTTGTTGTGAACTTTTTGCATTTTTAAGACAATCTTTTAGACAATTGTAAATATTGTTATTTTGTGAAATTACAAATTTATGAGCCAGAAAATGCAATTTAAAAAATCAAATATCTTAAGTGATCTTAATCTTTATGAAATGTAATAAAATTTTAACAAATTATATTTACAAAGAAATAAAAAATAAATATCTTTAGCAGTTTTATAAGAAAAATGGCAATTATAAAAAGTTTTTTTATAAAAAAATGCTTCGAAGAAATGTTTTTTTGGTTTTTTTGGAAAAAAAACGTTTTATACCGCAAAATGCAATTTCCAAACTAAAATTTCCCAAGTGACTTTAGTAATAAGAAAAATGATCTTGACAATTTCTACAGAAAACGACAATTACAAAACTATTTTATAAATAGTAAATAGAAGAAATAAGTTTTTTTAGGGAAAAAAAATTGTTTGCCACCAAATTGCAAATTTTAAAAATTATGCTTGTTTTATAAAATGTAATAAGTTTACTTAAATACATTTACTTGAAAAAACACAAATAATAATAAAAAACATTGCCATGTTTAGGAAAAATGACTATTAAAAAATACTCTTATTTTTCTAAAGTTAAATTTTTAAAATGTCATTATAAATGACAATTTCTATCCTGCAAAATATTCATCCAATTACTTGTTAACAAAACATGATCAGTTAAAGCAAGTTCAGCAAATGATCAGTTAAAGCAAGTTAAGCAGATGATCAGTTAAAGCAAGTTAATCAAATGATCAGTTTAATCAAAATTTATTTTAATAAATAATTACCCAAAAATATAACTTACCCAAAAGTTTTCGCTCATGAAGCAGTAAATGATCGGATTAACGAAACTGTTAGCCATCGCCAGCCAATGACAAATGAAGAAAATTGTGTGACTTAAGGTTGAGTAAGAGTCTTGAAATAGTCCCATCATTTTATTATCGACGGAAATCAAAAAGACATACGTCTGAAGTGGCAACCAACAAATGGCGAACAAAAGAACCACCAGGGCCAACATTTTGACAACCTGAAAAAAAAATTAAGTGGACAAAATTTATGAAAGATCCTAAGTCAAATTATTAAAAAAAAATTATCCATTCGTGGATGTCGTAATTTATGAAGGACCCTTAGTTTGGGCAATTCCATCGATGCATTTCATGAACAACCCTCTGCACCTTTAAAAATGTAGACATTTATGAATGTCACTTTATGAAGTAATTCACACTACGAGTATCTATGAAATAAAATCTTATTTTCGGTCTATTATCTTTGAATTTGTACGAATTTTTTTATAACATTGTAAAAATTGTTATTTTGATAGGAATATTCCTCGATTTTATGAAGAAATATGTTTACCAGTTTTTGTAAGATTGCAATTTCGTTTTAAAATATCGTTTTTTTTACAAAAAAAACCCCCAAAAAACATCTTTTATCTTTTTTTAAAAATTGAATTTTTTTGACAAAATCGTATTTTTTTAAAAAAAAAATTCGTAGTTTATATTTTAAAAGTTAGTAATATTTGGTAGTTTTAATGAAAATTTTATAAATGTTAATGAAAACTTGCTATGTTTAATGAAAAAGTTTTATTTTTAGTAAACGATTCGTATTTTATTGAACGATTTGTATATTTAATTTTTAATGAAGGATTTGTAATTAATTTTATTGAAAGGCTCGTATTTTAGTAAAAAATCGTATTTGTAAAGAAAAAATTAGGGGTCGTTCAAAAAAGACGTGTGTGTGGCTTAGCTAACGGCCGTTCAAAAAGGACGTTTGTGTGACTTAGGGATAATTCAAAAAGGACGCCATTACCCTGGTCAATTTTTATGATTTCATAAATTTTTCCCGTATATGGTGAGTTTTTAAGTAGAGCCCGAGCAAAACCGGGCCTTCCCGCTAGTACTATCACTAAATGAATATCATGAGGTTTCACCTGGTCTAGTTTGTTCAAGAATGACATGTATTAAAAATCTGTGAAACTCCGGATAATTGACGATTTATCTAATCATTTTTGAAACTCGAAACGACCTGAATCCGGTTTCAAATTGCCTAATTTTCTTGAAATTACTCAGCATAAGTTTCATCATATTTAACTTAATCGTATCGATTTTCTCCAATTTTACTGGTCACACTTTAATTAAATTCTTCTTTGAATTTAATTACACGGACTCAGTTTTTTCGAGGCTACTTAAACGGATGTTGACGCAATATGGGGAGCTTAATTACGTTTGTTTTGAAAATAAGATCAACTCGAGTATTTGCTCGCAGAAATATACACAAAAATTAACTTTTTTTTCGTATGACCTAATAGAATGGTCCATTATTTTGGGAAACTTTACGCATTTTTTGATAAAAAGTATTATTCTGTAAATAACGAATGGAAATTCATAAATATTTTTATTTAATTTTGAACTTTTCCTAAACATTTTAAACGCATTATAAAAATGGCTAGCAGTTTACTTCTACATTTTGACTATTTTTTTTCTTACAAGCTTAGCATGTTTTAAAGTTGAAGTATTTTTTCTGAATTTAGAAATTCAGGAAAATTTAAATTTCGTGTAGTTATTTTTAAGATTTGGAATACAGGGTGATTCATAAGTCCATCACCACTCAATTTTTTTTCTTAACCGTTCAAGATATAAAAAATCTGCTTGTGTCGTTAGATAGGTTGTAGTAGGTGCTCTATCCATTAATAGTATTAACTTTTACCT
>JAQGBX010008789.1:0-10255 GCA_034698745.1 Megaphyllum sjaelandicum
AAATCACAGGAGCAGACGAAAGGGCCTCAAGCTATGAAGGTCCAAGCGCCCTAAGTCACCAAGCGGAAAATTTAAAATTTTTTAAAAAAATTTTAAAAAGTTATGCTTAATAAAATTTTGAAATTAGCTGGGGTCGAGACAACAACCAAGCAAGTTATTAGGCAAAGTGAACGACCAAACGAAAAATAGATGATATAAGGAAAAAATGACTACCATAACAAGGATAATTATGATAGATAGAAACCCAAACTCCTGGAACCAAAGAAAATGTAGTCGTACCAAAGTTAGACTTAAGCCACTTTTAATGAAATGTGCCGTCGAAGTAGCCGGCATAACCTCGATGTCACCCCCATCCCCCATCCTCCTCCTCCTCCTGAGGGGTCAGTTCTGGGCCGTCGTTTTAGGTCATTCCTTTCAACACTTCCTTGTATGGAAAGTCCTAGATCGAGGTCTCTGATCAGAGGTTTTTTTCCACCGATGATGAAAGTCGTAATCGTATACACGCTCTACTCGTATTGACAACTTTAAATTTCCGGTTTTGCGCAACGCCAAATGCTGTATACAAGGCATACTAATTAGACTCGCCTAACGAGGAACAGACGATTCGTGTAAATGCTCGTACAAGCCTGGATGTCAGAAATGATGCATCCCACATGTCCTCTTCATCTTCCTGGAAATTCAAGAAGAAATTGGGCTCTTTTCTTCGGGTGCGAGCACGAAGAATGCTTAGGGACGTTGTAGTCGCTTAGTGGTAAGCGTCACCTAAGCGACACTAGTTTTCAAGCTACTGGAAACAAATTCATTATGAACAAACCCTTACTTTCGACGTGCTTCTTTCAACTTCTTTCGTGCTTGTTTTCAGCTTTTTGTGTCCAGTTTTGGTGTGCATAATGAACGCTGATATCAGCGTGATGGTCAGTGTGCTCGGTGGCGCCGCTGAATGCCTGGTACTAGGTGAAACATTCCGCGTAAAACCTTGCACATGCGCATTAGCATCTCATGATGAGCGCAGGATACGTTTTTACGGTACATATAGCCATCGTGATAATGTGCATAGCTACACTTTTGACCAATAGTGATCCGTGTGCCAATATGTGTCTTGACAATCTGCTTTCGGATTTCCAAAAAAGAATGTTGCAAGCATTTTTGAAAACTTATAAGCTTGCAGCTTGACTCGGCTAAGCTTTCTTTGTGTGCGTCCTCGTTTAAAAAGCATGCCGCATTCTTATCTCGCTTGGTGGCGCTAGTGTACGCCGAGTGATAAGCGCCTGCAATAAACATTCTTTGTACTCGCAACCTTCCATCCTGCCAGAAGAAATCAGATATAAGATGTGAAATTCGGTCGGCGATAAACAGGATCAATATATGCGAGACTGCTGCCATAAATAAGAATACGATCAAGAGTTGACGTCACTTTGCGTTATAATTGAATTCTGCCACGATTTCATCTTATGAATCCTCTTATAGAATCCCGAGAGATACAGTTGCGGAAAATCTATTCGAGTTTCTTCGCGGATGAAATTGCATTAGGATTTTCGCGAGTGCATGGCATTTGGAAGGCAGGTTTATTAGCGATCACGTGATCACGTTTTCCTATAGCTCCATAAGTTTTCTGGATGTCGATAAGTCACTCGCTAAAGTCGTGCGTTAATTGCGCCTAATTTGTAATTACGGTGTATTAACGATGGGTTTAATTATAATTATTACATTATTTATGCGATGCCAGTTTGTTTGTGTAAGTAATTGCTCGGAAGCTTATTTAGCGAGAACAAAAAAACACGATCCTGTAAAAACGTATTATTTCAATCAAAAGAAAGTTCCATTTAAATGTTTATCATGCTTAAATTATTAATACGGCATATATTCTCTCGGGATTCTTTGAAGACGCTGGATTTTTGTTAAGTTTTTGTTTTCCGTCCTATTTAGTTATCTCACGCGCGTGGATTTATAAGTAAACCCGAAAGGGAAAAAGAAGTAAAAAACAAGTTGAACTTATTTGGTATGCTTCGTGGATTTAAGTGTGAACAATTGCTAGGTCAATTTCACACAGTAGGTGACACGCTTCCACGGTGATGTTTCCTAATGAGTGAAATTGACCCTGCATCAATGGATGTCACTCCACCTTTTAATCACTAATTCTGGATAAGAAAGTAGGCATGCGTGCAGAAAAACTGTCCTGAATGTAGATTTGGAACAGTGAAATGATTCGCTACCTGTCATATGGCATTGCTTGCGGGACCGGGAAATTGACGTAGCATCATTTAGAAGGGACAATTTTGGAAATGCGTCCAATTACAATGGCAATTTTCTGGGTTAATTTTTATATTACATGCATTTTTTCAGTTGTTTTGATGTTTTCATTAAAACTAAGTTACAATGAAACCTCGGCTTTCTCTTTTGATTTAAAAAATGCGTGTTGCTGAAGCACGTACGAAGGAACATCTTGTTACTAATTATTGCTAATTGTTTCTGAAAATATAAACATATGTTCTTAAGTTGTATCTCCATGGCGAGAAATTGCAGGAAAATTATTTCACGTGAACAATTTCCTGTTGTTGCACACACGGAGCAATACTTTTAGAATGTATCCCGACAATATATACATGTGTGCAGTATTTGACTGCACTGTTTCAGAGGTAAATGGGGGTGAACTAACTTGACAGCAGTGCCTGTATTCCAACCAATGGCGTATACCGTATGTCTTTCTTGATTGGCCATTAACGGAAAGAAACTTGCTCAGAATAGGATCATTTTCTATTCTGGAAATATATCTGAAAACTTATTTGCTAAAGACATTTTTCCCATCACACGGGGGAATATCAAGCAATAATAAATCTGGAAAGAAGTTTCGGGATGTTATTTTTATCGTATGTGACGGTCTTTACATGTACATAAGTTTTTATTTCCAGAAACATAAATTTATGTAATTTACATAATGTATGTTTCCAAAAGTAAGTGACAACGATTAGAAACAAGAAGTTCCTCTGTTCCCAAAACTGTGGACGTAGTTTTACTGCATCATGGAATTAAACTACAAATCTACAATTGTATTGTATTTTCTTATCCTTTCTTCGGACTATAGTTAGCAATCAGCCATTTTTTCAGAATGCACCTGCTCTCTGCAGCGCCACAAGGGCCCGTGAGCTGAAATGCTCCATATCTGAATATTGCTTTCATAAATAAAATGGTTCTGATGTTTATGCAGTTCATAAGAACCGGCACCGGATGATCTTATTCGCATCAGGATTCAAGATATTTGGGAATGTGACAGGGTATCATTGTCAAGATATTGTCACGATGAATTAATAATTAGGAAAGCCTTTAGGTGAAGTGACGTGGGTGGATTGACTTCCTTCTTTTATGTCGTTCACGATAAGATTGTTCGAGCTGAAATAAATCCATTACTCGTAGAAATACGGGAGCTTGAAAAGTGCTCGTGGGTATGGCTGAAATATGAATTAACTAACAAATCGATTCCTAGAAATAAATATTAAATGCGACGAATACAAAGGGCTGTCTGAATCGTGCTCCGCATTTGTTCTCTCTTCCGCCACTTTGCCGCGAGTCCATTCAGCGCCATCTCGCGACGCGGAAAGGCAACTGGAAAAATCGATGGGGGAAAATCCCATTGTCTGAAATTAATGTCGTATATCTTGCTTTACCCTATTCCGCTAATTGCGTTGGATATTCCTGGGAGAATGGCTTTATTCACAAATGAAGGGACAATTATAATTCAGACAAATAAGAATGATTTTAAGCAAATAGACTCCTACTTTATTATTTCCTTTTTAATTTGCTATAAGGGCCTGCTGCGATTTGGCATTAACGCTATATACGCTCGTTCCTGCATGCATTCGGTAATAAGGAAAGAATCGTAGCGTAGAGTTTTGAGTACACCCACTCGAGGCTGTTTATGAAGATGGCGAAATTTTTCAAAAAAAAATTAATTGTTTCGCTGGCATTTTCTCGGAATCGTTTTATGGAGAGCGTGTGCCGCATGTTGAGTTTGCTCGTATAAACGAGAAATCCTTTTGCCCCCATTTGTCATTTTTGCGAAGTGCCTTTTCCGCCGTACACTTTTGAAGTTCCTTCGCACTTTGCAAAACCCGTCGAATCGTGAAGTGGGTTTGTTTAGACTCGCGAGTAGGCCTACACGTTTTTTTTTTCTAGCCGAAATTTGGTGAATGATGAACCAGCTACACATTCTTGACAGACCCTATTCATAACTCGTACTTGCTTTCTCCGAGTAGACCCGCATGTGCATGTGTATGTGTGGGACTAGTTTGCTCAACCTCCCCACATTTTTGCTCGAGAAATTATGAATACGGAATAGAAACACGAAAAGGAAGTTCCTCGAATTTCTATGCCGTAAGAATACCGCCTCTATTGTGAACGAATTCGAATCTAGATTGGCCAGGGGCTTCCCCTTTTCAAATTCCCTCTATAATGGAGGGAGGTTTCTAACCCAAGGTGCATGTTTTCACTAACCAAAACTTGAACTTTGAAGAATAAAAACCGTTGCGAGGATCGAGCAGCATTTTTGAATTTTGCGCGTTCGACCGAATCGAGTTCCAGGTAGTTTATCTCCTTTGTACCGGTAAGTTTCTTATTGTTTTAAAACTGCAACCGTGAAATTTTGGGCATTGCTCTTGAATGCACAGGGAATCTGAAATGGGAGCTTCGAAACAAAGCTGGTTGTGCAAACTGTTATCATACGAGTTACATGCTTTATAGGTGACGGTCCTAAAGCATAATAAGCTTGACACAGTGGAAACTTATTAAGAACTCGTTTTAGATGAATTTCTGATAGTACGAACTCATTTCTGGTCCACGCCCCCTAGGACATGGAAGAATAATATTAATTTCTTGGACGAATACCGAATTCGGGAATTGAAAATTTTTGGTTAAAACTATTGAAGATAAAAGTTGCAGCACCTTCCCATTCATGCAGTACGTGGGGGAGAATTTCATCGAAATTTTCGATGAAACTTTCATTCTTATTTTTGTAGCCATATGTTTGGTCTGACTTCTGATAAAATGAAGTTTTATCAGAAAAATACGTTTTGACGTCCCCTTGGGATTTGTCTTAATGAGGCTCGACTGTGGCTTGTTTAGGAAACATTTACTCCGCCATGATCGGTTGCAATGTATACCTCATGGAGACGGCAGTAAATTGTATCCTAATATAATCTTGTCCTAACTTGGTAAACTTGTTTTTTTTAATATTTAGGCAAGATTACCAGAGTATTTAGTAAATCATGCACATACAGTACATGTACTTGGGCTAAACAGTGGGCTGGTGTGGCTCACTATATGCTGAAGGTCTCAGTGACAGCAAATGCTCACTCTTATCTGTTTATGTCACGCCTGCGTTTGTTGTTCTTTTCATTCATAAATTGGTTTTTGGGTGTTCTTGGAGATTTTTTTTTGGCCATAAAACGTCACGCCCTCACATCCTCCTCGTTGGGCTTTTTGGGTGGACCCTACTTTTTCGTTCGTTTCAGAAGGTCAGTGGTACTGTGGTAGTGGTGTTATCAAGCTCGCAGAAAGTACGATTTCTCTTCAGTTTCATACGTGTGGGTGTTCGAGAAACAACCCTCCATTGCTACGTCTTGTAAGATGTCAAACAGTTTCATTCATTCTAGGGGCAAACGCCCGGGTTTTTTCCCTTGAATTTCATGATTTGCATTTATTGGCGACTGACGTCATCGATGTTTCGCACTTCGTAATGCCTCGCTTTGTGAAATGCAGCTTTGAGTGTATATATTTTATTAAATGACACTCTGTTTGTCTAATTCTTGAAATGACAAAATGCACATAATTGCCCAATGACGTCGATGCATTCATTGATGATTTTATAATGCACTTTTACATCCTCTTCCATGACAATTGAGAACAAACAGCGCTTATTCGGTGGGATGAAAATTATTCAAATAACGCCAATTATGTGCACCACATCTATACTGGCTGATGTACGTGTTTGCGAGATACCATAATTTGCTCGTCATATTTGTATTACAATTGGCACAGCAACATTTAACTGATTTATTTTCAAATGCTGTTTATCGCTCACTGCCTTTCATCTTTCATAAACGATGTCGTCAATAGAGAAGAAAGGAAGTTAATGCGAATTAGCAGTGAGCCGAGTGTTCACAAGCTACCACAATATTTAATATTTCATTTTTCATGTTGGCCAATATACATGTACATGTGATAGATACATTCTACTGCTACTTGTGTCATGTTTGTTCGTCTTCTTCCCCCCCTGTTTATTTGTAGTAATTACTTTTTGTAGATAGTCTATCAGGTGGGGAAAAAATCCCACGTTTACATTTTCTTAAATTTGTTCGATAAAAATGTCAAAATATTATGCCGGGCACTCACAGAAGCTAACAGCAAACAAATAAACCACAAATGTACGGTGCCACGTAGCGGAAAATTATTTTTTGTTGTTGTACGTAATGACGCAAAACGCGTCATTTGACGCATAGTGTAGGTTGATTCCTAATGCCGGGTACAGACTGAAGAAAAAAGCAAACAAAAACAGTGTTTGTGTTTGCTGTTTGCTCAAAATGTTTACTCCGAAATTTCTAGATTTTCCGCATAAATCATTTGACCTATGCGGCGCTGCGAGCAACATGGTTTAGAGAGGCTCTCTACATGGTTAGGTAAAAGTGGGCGGAGTCGACATACATGTACATTAATGTACTGGTCTTTTCGTATACTGTGGCCCCGCATTAATTAGGAAGCAAATTACATACGGGCACTATGCGTCAAATGACCCGTTTTGCGTCATTACGAGCAAAGTAATAATCTTCCGCTACGGGGCTTCGTACATTTGTGATTTTTTGGTTGATGTTTGCTTCGGTGTGTACCCGGCTTTAAATTTTAAAAAATACGCATTAGTTGTACATACCGGTATTGTTATGCAACGAATACGAAATATTCGAAATTGGGACTGCATGACTACTGTTCAAGTTGTTTGTTGGTGACAGAGAAAAGCCTGACAAATAAGGAAAAAAATTCAATTCTTTTTTTTTCAAATATTAAAGGATATCTTTTATTGAGGATTGGCCCTAGGCCAGACTTTACTTATGATTACGTTTATCTATAAGCATTAGAAATTCAACGTTTCACTTAAAATGTTGCATTTGCACAACATTTGAGGTAGTCGTTCGGACTTGCGCCCTTGGCAAAAGCTTGACCACAGTACATGTATCAGAAATGTCGAAAAACCTTTAAATATCCCGCCACAAACCTTTCTTTCAGGGGAAATGGTAGTTGCTGAATGCCAGCAAGTAATGACGCTTTCACAAGGGAGCGTTTTTTTGATTGAACACTTTTCCTGCTGTAGGCCTACTTTGCCAGGGGTGCTTTTTGATACAAGCAAGCATGAGCGGGTCGGTGAATTATTATAGAAAATGAACAAAACAAACGAAACAACTTCATTAACACCAACAACTCGAGTGAAATTTTGATTAATCTTTGTTTGATTTCAAATTAATTTTATTTTGATTCCCAATATACATGTCGCACTTTAAAAGTGAAGTTCTTCGATTTGCCAGCATAAATCATTTATTGCAGGCAGGATGTGTGAAATCAGATAACTCACGAATGAGAACAACAAATTCAAAAGAATGCCAGCTTTTTTTTCCAATTTTCTAAAATCTGATCAACTTTTCTCGTGACCACGCTGGTCTTCATTACATCGGATTCTTATCTTTGTTCTAGCTCAATTAAATCTTGATTGTCGATAGGTTAAATTTTGCGGTTTGGTGGTATAATTAATTCACAACCTACCACAAGTGGATTCCAAAGAAGTAGGATGTCAAAATAAAATTCCAGAGAAAGTGAAGGGTTTGGACCATGCTAGTCGATGAGAAAGCTATAAAATGATGTACATATACAGTATATTAAGACCGTCATATAGATTGTGCCTACAACTGCAGAATGGTCTTTATGCAGAGATGCGAAACAATGACGCGCCATCCACGTGAAGATAAGATCGAGTGTTGATGATTATTCGCATAATTCAAACTAACTTAAATTTATACTGAAAAATAGAAAATAAGTTTTTCGAAAAATATCTATCGACCCCATGATGTAGCAGACGACGCCCATAATTTATAACACGAACCGAGCTACCTAAAAAAGCGCGCCATTTCAAAACAAATGTCCAACAAGACATTAAAGACAATGTTTTTAGATCAAAACTTACATTTTCTATTAAGAAAATATCCATTAAAATCGATCATAACGGCTACAGATTCGTTCACGCCGCCACGTGGCAGGCCCGAATCCCATATGACAAGCTGGCTTAGCAGACGACGCGCGCCACCGAGTGCATACATCACGTGGTTAGTGCGTCATCCCTGCGTAATCTGCATAAGGTCCATTATAAAAGCAACTTCTGAAATAAAATTTCTTGTTGTAAATTTGTTTCACATTACTCTGCGTAAGGTTGAAATACCTCATTTTTAAACTTTTAAAAGACAAAAACGATTATTCAAACGTTATGGGACGCAGTTTCATAATTACTTTCGGGAGCTGAGATGTTTTAAATTTCAGTAACTGAGAAAGGGTACGAACACAACAAAACTTCTAGGAAAGAATGTTACTTTTTTTACCACTAGCGCCAACCAGCGGGCAAATATTGGTAATGCATTTAAATTACCGATGGTTTGCCCGCTGGTTGGCGCTGGTGGTACGGTAAGTAACATTCTTAATTAAAAAGTATCACTGTGCTCTTACCCTTAGGGTTTGCATTCATGGCACTTATCATTCTTACTTCTAATTTTCTTGACCACTAGCGCCAACCAGCGGGCAAACCATTGGTAATTTAAATGCATTATCAATATTTGCCCGCTGGTTGGCGCTAGTGGTAAAAAAAATAGAAGTAAGAATGACAAGTACCAACGAATGCAAACCCTTACATTATTATCACAAGCCTAGTAAGCATTGCTGGTGAACAACATTCAGGGGCATGTTGACATTTTGTAATTGAAATGTCCTCTTACACTGCAGCTATTATTATTTTACTTTTTACAATGCATTTTGACTAATTTGGCCATGCCCTACAACTACCTAGTTGGACGTTCTGTTGTATCATTAACCGTTTAAGGGTTAGAAATTAAATGACCTCCCATTAGCAGAATGTTGATATCGGCCATTATTATGAAGCAAAATCGATAAGATACAGACCTTTCTTCCGCCATGTATAATAAATATGTTATAGTTTAATCTTTTTTAATAATTTCAATTTAATTCAACTCAGTACCCTACAGTAAGAAAACAAATGCCACAAACTTCCATAAAGTATACGGAAGGTATACGGGGGTCAAGCCCAAAATTAGTATACGGATATTTATTTTCAGAATTTTAAATAAAATTAAGACAAAATTTACCATTTGATAAAAAACTAATAGTTTTATTTAAATAGGGACATAAATCCTTCATTAAAACGAAAATACTTATTATTATTTACTTGGCTGGTTCGGTGTTTTACTTTCAAATAAAAGGATATGCTTCGTGGCCCATGTTTAATGAGTTAGAGGAAATGATTAAATTTAAAGGAAAATATGTTACGTAAGGCCAATTATTGCTACGGAAAATCTGCTATGAATTCTTGATGAAATAAGAGCAAAGACTCGGAATTTCCGCATTTTTGCGCATAGAATCACATAACTCACAAATTAGCCAAAAATTCTTTGTTTTTGAGAATATGTTGTCAATTTTTAACGAGTTGTTAATCTGTCATTAGCCTTTACCATCTAGGGTTCCCCCCAAAAATGTAATAATCGACTTGGATGACTTCTCCAGGTTTTAAACAATTTCTCTGACCACTGATAATTTCAAAAATTGACATATATTATCTAATATATAAAATAGAAAACGTGTGGTCGTGTGGTCGTGTGGTGGTGTGGTCGTGTGGTGGTGTGGTGGTGTAGTGGTGTGGTCGTGTGGTGGTGTGGTCGTATGGTCGTGTGGTGGTGTGGTCGTGTGGTGGTGTGGCCGTGTGGTCGTGTGGTGGTGTGGTGGTGTGGTCGTGTGGTGGTGTGGTGGTGTGGTCGTGTTGTGGTGTAGTGGTGTGGTTGTGTGGTGGTGTGGTCGTGTGGTCGTGTGGTCGTGTGGTGGATGGGCATTCAAAAAAGATGTGCGTGTGGTTTAGGGGACATTAAAAAAAGACCGAGCAAGGTGGCTTAGAGGTTGGCATCCTCGTCTTGCATTCGGTAGACTCAGGTTCGATTCCTGGGTC
>JAQGBX010008790.1:0-10254 GCA_034698745.1 Megaphyllum sjaelandicum
ATGATCATGTAACCTAGACCATGTACTCATATCAGAACATGATCGTGTAACCTAGATTATGTACTCATATTTCCAGGAAAGATAATGGACTCCAAATAACCAAGATACGATTAATTATCATCGTTTTTATTCAGTTTTCATGAAATGGTCCGTTATACGATAATTCCCATATTTTTATTGCTCAAAATTTCCTAAAATGATCTCACGTATACTCCAGATTTATTGCAATTGAATGAAAATGAGGAACCCTTTGTGCCGTTTGGGACGTGTCCAAACATGTTACATGTTTTCTGAAATTAAGAAATTGACACATTTTCATGAAATTGAGTAAAAGGACATACGCGATAAAAAATTGGAAATATATTCTCATCATTATGGGGCATAATATTTTTCAAAAAAAGGTTTTGTTTTTTTTTTCAAATGGCCCATGCAGTATACACATAATTCCGTTCTAAAACAAATGACAAGAAGCCATACATTTCTGCTCTACAAAGAAAGCTTTGTATATGCACGAAAATGGTTTTCATCCGAAAGGTTACCTGAAAATAAGGTATTCTTTGAAAAGTGTCCTATAAATATAGAAAATTAATGTTTCCGAATGATTTGGTTAAAAGTTTCCAGGTCACAAAGTGTTTTGTATTCAGGCAACGTAGCCTACATTGTACATGTAGGCTCAATGACAAAATGATAATTTCAGCTGCTGACTGCAGGGTACTGAATTGAATTGAATTGAACAGTTTGGATATCATTTTCACTGATTCAAAAAACCCTTAATCGGTTCAAATTTTCAATTATTGAAGTTTCCAACGGTGAAATAGAAACGTATTTCGTGAATAATGTGGTAGTTTGATGCCCTATTCAAAATGTTACATCATGAAGTACATTTTCGAAACAAAACGTATATTCGAGAAATAAGAAAAATGATAAATTCTCGTATCAATCACAAATCATGCACGGGATTATAAAAATGTTCGATTCTCGGGCAAAATTGCAGTATCTGAATTTTTCCGAGAATCGAACATTTTTATATTCCCGTATATTTATTAGAAAAAAAATAAAAACTTCTCAAAATGGAACGGGAAGTTCGGGAACCCAAAAAGCACGTTTCAATTTACACCTTGAAAACAAGACGCACATATTAGCGCCCAACATTTAATTTTTGAGGTGTAACCAAATTAATAACGGTCATGAATCGCAGAAACTCTAAAAAAAACCTCTCATATATAAAATACTTTCAAGGGTTAAAATTTATAAGTCCCCGGAATGAAATGTACGGAGGCATTTGTTACGCACTCCATTGTGTGTAAGGTTTGCCGATCGTAAGGGGCAAGCTAGCGGAGGGTTTGGACCTAAAACCAATATTTCCATCTATTAAACATCATATCTCACACTTTATCTCATATCTCACAATGGATAAGTCATGTTTTTAATATTTGCTTCAAACTGATAAATCCTCTACAAGCCAAAGCTCACATTATTACATTTCCTACATTTTATTTTTAAATGTGTTAGAAACTTAGATTTTTCACTTGTTCAACATATTGATACTTAAATGGTCTATTTATAAATACAAACGATCTTTTCCAATGACTTAAAATGACCCCGTGGGTAATTTAACGGTAAGTTAAACACTAGTTTTGTATATCTAATGTTTTTTTCAAGAAAAACTATTGAGAAGCTGTATAGGCTGTATATAAACGCAAACGTCAAATCGAGTAATATTTTCTTAACATTAATGGATAATTTTTGAGCAGAATTAATGTGGAGAATTTTTGAGCATTTTAACTAATCGTTTTAAGGAAAAAATGGCGAATATTTTCAGAAAATATATTCTATTGGACGGTATTTCCTTAGTTAAAAAACATGGTGAAAGGAAATAGAATCATGCAATGATGAAAAATATTGGATGTGGGACCTCTATCAGGGTAGTTAGGCCTAAACTACTGCATGCCCATGTGCAAATAAATGACTTTAAAAGGCCGTTCCATACCAAGTTCCTGATTATTTTATGGAACATGCATGGCAATGTTGCTGAATTTTTCTTATTTTTGTTTTTGGCCTCCGTTAGTGTTTTCGTACTTCGAAGATCCATTTATAGGGCATTTAAGGATGCATGCATGGGTTTTGGCATACTGAGAATTTCTTAGACACACATGCTATTTTTGTTTAATAAATATACAGTTTCCTTAAAATACGCCACAAATCAAAAATCCACAGTTTTATGTGAAACGATCAAAACTGTTAAACAACCTTTTTTAAGCCTATACATGACATGTTTAAACGACGATGCAAATTTTACTATATACGGCAATATTTTCGGTCACATTTCCGAATATATCCATGCATGCCCATTGCGAGCTGTCAGCACACTTTCATGGTTCCCTTGTTTTGCGAAATTCCCCGAAGAACTCCATTTCTGTCATCCCTGATCGAATTTCCCTGCAATGATAGAAATTCCGAAAGCTGTTAAATTTATTGAAAATAAATTGAAATATGAATTGTTTATCAAAATAACGAGAAAATAAATTGTTTATCAAAATAACGAGAAAATAAATTGTTTATAAAAATAACGAGAAAATGAATTGTTTATCAAAATAACGAGAAAATAAATTGTTTATCAAAATAACGAGGAAATGAATTAACTGTGCACGAGTGACCCATTTGCAGCAAGCTTTGAAAATTATACAATTTTACTTTAAAAATATAGGATAGAAAATACTTTCTTAAAGCATGCTCCTGCAATATACCTACATGTATATATAATATATTTGTATAGTTACACTAACCATTTTAAATGAATTATTTTACATAATTCAATACAAATGATTAAATACTAAATAAATAAATATCCAATATTTATGTTGCATTATCGGGGATTTTTTATCTCAATTTTTGCTAATTCTATAAAAAAGTAAATTGTATCAGGTAATGAAATAAGGAGCGCAAACATACGAGGGGTGTTCATTAAGTTACCACAATCATTTTTTTAAAAAACGGCTGTATGGATTTTAATGAAATTTGGTAGAGAAATACATGTAAACGTTTGAACATTATTCAGACTAAACATTCCACACATTTCTGCTTCTGAAATACCTTCAAAGGTTAAAAACGAACAACATATTTGAAACATATCTTTTAATGTTGAAATATGTTCAGGAATGATGGAAGAATTTTTTCAAAAAATTTCATTGAAATCCATACAGCCGTTTTTTTTTTTGTTTTTTAAAATAATTGCGAAAACTTAATGAACACCCCTCGTACAGGCCTACAGTGTTGCAGCAAGCTTTGAAAATTAGGAAGTTTTACTTTTACAACATTCTTTATAATAGAAAATAACTTAGCATAACAAAAGCTATCCTTAAACATGCTCCTTGCTGCAAGATACATATTTGTAATTTTAAATACATGTTTTGCATAACTCCATACAAATGATCACATGCTAAATAAATAACCTCCATTTATGATTTCAATTTAATACACATGCATTTGTAATTTGGCTGATTCGATTGTCGAAAATTTTAACATGTTAATTGTAACAGGAATTGAAATAAGAAATGCAACAAACCCCATTGACGAAAGAGGGCTAATTTCTACTCAGGGTTCCCTCAGACCTGAAAAACCTGAAAAAGTCAGGGAAATTCAATGTTTTCCATATACAAATTTACATAATTTTCCACGTTTTCTGAGTCCAAATTTGCAAATTTTCCACGTTTTCCGAGTCACAATTTGCAAAATTTTTACGTTAAAAAAGCGTCAAAATTGTCGTTAATAAATTTAAAACAATTTTTTTCCGTGTCAATTTTGGAAAATATATCAATTTTTCACGTTGTCATTGGTCAGGTAAATTTTTTTAAAACTTGAAAAAGTCAGGGAAGTTGAAAATGAAATTTCTGGGGTAACCCTGTCTACAGTATTGTAAAATATCTTATGGGTTTCGTCATACGATATTCTTGATTTTTGTTTTTTCTCACTTAAATACAACATTAGTTCCTAAAGCTTGTTTCGACTTATTTCAAGCGTAAACATACAGTATCTCAAGTCAATTTTATTAAGAGCGATTGCATTTCCATAAATAGTCAAAATTCAATTTTTTTCGGTAGCTTTTTCTTTTATAATTTATTGTAATTAATGTCCATTCCAAATTGTGAAATTTGGCTTTATCATTTATTTATTTCGACGCCTTTTTTCCCCTCCTTTAATGCATGTTTCATCCTCATTGGCATCGAGCGGCTGATTAGCATAAAAATATTCAAACGAGGCCTTTTCTATCTCACCCTCATCAATATTCAAACGGGGCGCACTTTCCCGTATGCAAATTTCACTTGAAATTCCAATTTTCTCAATCCCCATCATCTTCGTATCGTAATAATGATGATGAAAATGGCGATGTTTTTTTTATTCTCATTTCTTAGTCTTTTTTTTCAAACCCTTCAACTTTAAGGACCTTTTTTTTCTCGAGTTGAGTGAAGGGCGCCCCAAGGGGGCCTCGTCCCTCCAGGGACCCCCGTTCCATCGTGCCCTTTCCATGCATGCCATCTCCACCCTCTTGCCTTTCTTTTAATCCAGAACGGAGAGAAAACTAAGGAGGGTGGGTCGTGAGGGTGAGGAAGGGGGGCTCTACCCCCCCAAATCCTCCCCCGTTTGCCATTTCGTGATTGACATTTGACTCGCAATCTGAGTTTGATTTATTCATCGAACTTACACCGTGGATATAATGTATTGCAGGTTCTATACCTTCGTGTATAGGGGGCGCTGATGTGATCCTAAAAACAAAAATGGCTGACCTGATCGCCTTTAAAGCAGTTTCTACAACCAAAAAATATATAAATAATCGGCGTTCCCCCAGACCTGCCTGGAAAACATGGAAAAGTCTGGGAAGAATTGTTTATTTGGAAAAAGTCAGGGAAATTCAAAAGTCGGGGGAAATTGAAAATTGACTGGAAAAGTCTGGGAAGAATTATTTATTTGGAAAATGGCAGGGAAATTCAACGTATTCATATTTTCACAATAAAAATTAATTCTGGTATAAGTGGAATTGTGAAAAAGTTTGCAAATGCATGGACCCTGTGCACGTATAGAATATAAACACGTTGAAATTCCCTGACTTTATCCAAATAAATGATTCTTCCCAAATTTTTGGATTGTGAAAATATAAATACTTAATAATAGTACTTAAATAGGCTACTTAATAATAAATGTATAAATATTAATTTTAGGTTGTGAAAATATTTTTTTCCCAAATAAATCATTCTTCCCAGACATTTCCAGTCTGGGAATAATTTGCAAAATCTGCAAAAGTTGCATTAGTTTCCAAGGACAAATTTAAAAAATGTGCATGCAGTTTCCGAGTACAAACTAGCAAAATACTTCACTTTATACGAGTACAAGTTTGCAAAATTTCCCGTTTTCCGAGTACAAATTGGCAACATTTTCAAACTTTTCGTTATACAAATTTGCTAGATTTCCAGCCTTTTTCGAGAACAAATCTTCAACTATTTTCGAGGACAGATTTGCATATAACTTTCAATCTTTTCCGAGGACAACATTTTCAAAACTTGAAACATTTTCCGAAGACAAATTTGTAAAATTGTCAAAATTTATCCGCTAATTTTATAAAACTTTCAAAATCATCATTAGTAAATTTGGTAAAATATTATTTTCCTGTGCTGATTTTGCAAAATCGTGATAACTTTGGCATATGTTAGGTTAGGGAAATTCCTTTTTAAAACCTGAAAAAATCAGGGAAGTTGAATATGAAATGTCTGAGGTAACCCTGCATGAAAATGGTTTGCATTTCTGCGAAATATGTTTTCTATTTTAGCATGCAGAGCGAAAAATATTTGTCCAATTTTTGCATGTTCGCGAAATATATTTACAATTTTCACTGGTCCACGGTAGTAAAAAGATTGGGAAACACTGGTTTAAAGGATTAATACTGCTTATGAAGAACGATGTGTTAAATTACATGTTGTACTTAACTAATATTTTACAAGCTGCTTATAAGAGATTTTCAAAACTTGCACTAAATCTTAAGTTAGGGACGTTATGAATATGATTTCTGATACACTGATCATTGTTTACAAGGGATAACCTTGCTGAGTTACGGAAACAAATACAGGATGAGTCTCCCTTATTCAAAATTTCGAAAAGCGAATATTCCAAAATCCAAAACATGTTGAGCCCCGACATGCATAATGTCAGAAAAAAGAAAAATTCCACTCCTGTTAAACTCATGGTTCAATGTATACATGTTCATTATATACAAACATGAATTGTATGATGTCCAAAATTATTAATTGTGTTAAATTAACTTCAACCTATGTGCATATGAAACATAAATGAATTTAGGGTTTGCAAGTTGTTGGGTCCAATCCCCAAATTATCTCAATTAACTCAACTCAAATTAACTCAACAATTGTATATATATACAAATATTCCTCTATACGGATTGCGTTCAATTTTCTTTTATGAAAACTTGGATCTGCGTAAGTATACAAAGGAAACCGTGTTTAGACAATTTAGACAATGCACAACACAAGCCTTCACAAGACTTCATGTACTTAGTATTTGTAGAAAATTACTACATCTACCAGCTGTACATTATTTCTCAATTCGATTTTTTAGAAGGTAGTTTTAGGAAAAAAATTAAATATAAAATGTTCTTCTACAATTAGCGAAGATAACTTAGGCCCAACATAAATTGCGATTTACCTGATGTTGAACGTAAACAGTATAACATAATGGTATAGATGGCGCATTTGTAAATTTCAGTGAATTTTTAAATTTAAAATTAATACATGACATATTTCGCATTCGAGAATTCCTCGAGTAATTGTACCATTTGTATCTATACAAATATTTCTATCGAAATATTTAATTTTAGGGTAAAACTATATTGCAAATACATCCATGGGCAACTTGAAAAATAATATATTTGTCGAAAGATTTGGAAAGGTCTTGTTATGCTTAAATAATGTTATCAAGTCAATCGCGAAGTATACTTGCATGCCCAATTGTTAAAATATTGTGTGAAATCAATGATATCAGTGTTTTAGTATGATAATCATAATTTACTGTCTGTAAAGCACCTCATGGTCGTTTAAATAAAAAATAATCGGAGGCTTTGCATGGGGCCGTCAGATAATCCTACTGAATGTCGATTTAAATATCACCAATTTTCTCACCAAAAAAATTGTGTAACTTTTATTCAGTTTTATTTAACGTGCAGAAATTCCATTTTTAGATAACATATAAATTACTGTATATCAAATACTAAATTTCGGCAGCAACTCCTGAAATACTCTGTAACTTGGAAATTATTGTTTCTTCCAAAGTTTTTTTTTTCCTTTTTTTTTCGAATTTAAAAATTCGTTGCACTTCTCTTGTTTTTTGTAAAACAAATTAACAAACTTGGGGGGAAAATGTGAAAACGCTCGATCTATTCATGTATATAGTGCCACCGAATATGAAATACATGTATAATCGTTTCACATTGAGGAAATATATTTTCCAAAGTAAGTTGAAGGCCATCTCACAATTATTTCTTTGCTGCATGCTTCTGAACTTACTAAGTTTAAGTATTGTATACATATATATAGTATACAATAAAACACCATCTGAAGCAATTTCATTTACAACATGCTTTTCTTTGTTAAGATTAATCAATAGGATTTTCGTTTTGTGTAAAATGGATTTCGTCTTAGTGTGTTTGCACTAATTTCTTGCCAGTATGAAGCTCCTGATGAAGCGTTGATATATAATGTACCCGAAACATATATAGAGAGAAATAAATATTGGCTGTATCAACTTGATAAGTCTCACACAATGGAATGAATGAAATGTCACGTGATAAATACATGCTGACGAAATTTGCATCAGATCCATTTTCGCCAATGGAACAAATGAAATGTCACGTGATAATGGCATGATGACGAAATCTGCATAAGGTCCATGAGGGGCCTTTCAACCGGACGTCCTCATGTAGGGGGTAGAGGGGAAAGGTTGAGTTACGGACACAATGTGGACAGGGGGAGGGAGGGGGTATGACCATCTCGGATGTCAACTTGAAAAAAAAATGCCAAATAAAATCAATTCCCAAAGTGATAGGGAGATTGAGCCTTAAACTTAAAACCTCGATTAGGGACCAGTTGAAAAATTTTCATTTTTCTCGAGCATAAATTTTCAACCTTTTCCGAGGTCGACTTTGCAAATTTGTCCACGTTTTCTCGAGGACAAATTTGCAGAAATTATCAAGTTTTCCCTATAAACAAATTTGCAACATTTCCCACCTTTTCTCAAGTAGGCCTACCTCGATTAGGCTCCATTTGCAAAATTTTCATTTTTCTCGAGCATAAATTTTCAAAACCTTTTCCGAGGTCGACTTAAAAAATTTGTCCACGTTTTCTCGAGGACAAATTTGCAAAAATTTCGAAGTTTTCCCTAGAACAAATTTGCAACATTTTCCACCTTTTTACCATCTTCAACATTTTCAACTGTTTTCGAGTACAGATTTGTAACAATTTCAATGAGTTCCGAGGAGAAATTTTCAAAATGTCCAACAGATTCTGTGGACAAATTGGCAAAATTCTCAACCTTTTCCGAGAACAAATTTGCAACATTTCCCACCTTTTACCCAAGTACCTCGATTAAGGTCCATTTGCAAAATTTTCATTTTTCTCGAGCATAAATTTTCAAAACCTTTTCCGAGGTCAACTTTAAAAATTTATCCACGTTTTCTCGAGGACAAATTTGCAAAAAAAATTTCAAGTTTTCCCTAGAACAAATTTGCAACATTTTCAACTGTTTTCGAGTACAGATTCTTAACATTTTCAATGGGTTCCGATGAGAAATTTGCAAAATTTGCAACAGATTCTGAGGACAAATTGGCAAAATTTTCCACCTTTTCCGAGTATACAAATTTGCAAAACTTTCAAAATTTTCCGAATGCAATTTTTCTAAGTTTCGGACGTCCGAATGGAGGGAGGAAAGGAACCTGATTCGCATGCAGGACACAATTTTGGGCACATTTTGAGGGCTCATTTTTGAATGGCCCGTTATCAGTGTTTCAATAATGCACTTTTGACGGCCATCTTGATTCAGAAAATCGCTAAGTAAGGAACAGTGTTTTTCATATACAGACCATTATAGGCACTTAGAGATGTTGACATCTTCTTTCTAAGACCTTTTGATACTAAATTCTTGCATTGAAATGAAAAAGGACCTCTTAAGTGGCAGTGACGTCATCGGTTTCGTCTCGCCTTTGTCCCGCCCCCGTCGCTTTCTATCGAATTATTCGTAATATTATTTCCCTCGACGCTTTTATTTATTTATTAGTCTCATCCATTCAACGTAATTAATTTTCATTAAGTCATTTAACCCGAACGCGCGTCGCTCACTTCGTTATATATCCTTCTTTTTTTTGAAAACGAGCTTCTTTTCGCCATAATTTAATTTTTTTTCCCTTTTTTTTTTCTAACTTAATTCTTTAAACGCATTTTTGATCGGCTTTCATTATTACGATTAATCGAATAACATTTATTAAATGAGATTTGGTATATTAACGCGCGTGCGGCGACGACGCCTCATTTATTTATTTAATGGCACTTCATTCAGACTCTTCACATGTGTATACTCAAAACAAGTCGAAACGATTCAGCTGCTATATTATATTACTTTTGTTAAACCATTTTCAATCAATGAATTGCTTGTCATTACTACACGTGCATGTATACTGTATACTTGTGGACGAGTATATGTTTATAGTTGCATACTGTGCTGTGTGCCAACCATATTCGGTATATTTGTAAATAGTTTTATAGAATAAAATTTCAATTTTTGCGTTAATACGAGTTTAGATTTGCAACATACTATAACTATACATATGAAATGCAACTCAAGAAATGCATGTATACCCTATGCAGTAGAACCTGTCTAAAATCAAACGCTTGGGACCGGGAAAAATTTTGATTTTAGACAGGTTTTGATGTCAGACAGGTTCATCCAGAAACAGCTGCAAAATAGGGAATTTCCCCTTTTTAATTCTAGATGAGCTTGGGACCGGGAAAAATTTTGATTTAGACAGGTTTTGATGTCAGACAGGTTCATCCAGAAACAGCTGCAAAATAGGGAATTTCCCCTTTTTAATTCTAGATGAGCTTGGGACCGGGAAAAATTTTGATTTAGACAGGTTTTGATGTCAGACAGGTTCATCCAGAAACAGCTGCAAAATAGGGAATTTCCCCTTTTTAATTCTAG
>JAQGBX010008791.1:0-10253 GCA_034698745.1 Megaphyllum sjaelandicum
ATGTTAAAAATTTCCAAAATTAAAACATTCATAACTTTTTTAAATGACGTCGGCACTCCTAGGTTCCTATACTAAACATGTTCAGTTTAGTACCCTCTACAACTTATAAAATTATTGACTATTACTTTTGAAACATCCTGTATATGAATAGCGCCATCGGAAGTTACTGGATGACGTCATTCATCGCAAATGATTCATTTTTCGGGCATGTTACGGCACATTCTTTGGAACATTAAGTCCTATATTTTTTCAAACATGTAATCGGACACATTTTTCGTACACTAAATCTGACATTTTTTTAGAAACTTCAAAAAAGAAATCGACGTCTACCCCGTCACACCCAAGACAATATATGGCTCGAAACTTATTTCCAGATGCATTATCGCTTGATATTTTCCAACCTGTGTGTCGGGGAAAATGTCCTTCGCAAAAATATATTTTCGGAATGGAAAATGATGCCATGTTGAGCAAATTATTTACTTTGGAAATAAGGAACCGGTGTATCGAACGTAAATTTTGAAAACAGAATTGGGAAAAACAAAAATGCAACATAATTAAAGAAGCGGTGATGAGATGATAAACTCTTTTATCGAGATCAAAAGAGAGTGAAATAAAGCCAGAAATTTCTCACTTATAATGACGTCGGGCAAAACCAAGAACTTTTCCTTTTCTTTTCGCTTTTCAAAACAGGAAATTTACCGCTTCTATCTTACTCCTGTTCTCAACTGAAGGAAACTAAACGAAAGTAATTTATTTCGTTAAATTCAAATGTCCAGCTTCCTAATTTTTAAAACGCGTTTATTTCGCTGTAAATCAGGAAATCATTTTCTAATTTTTGAAAATATAATTTACGGCGCAACTTCGTTATGAAGAACTTATTTTATACGAATTTCTAGTCTTCGTTCTATAGGTTAAGAACAAATAGTTTAATTCGTTCATCGAACACTAACTCCGAATTCAAATATTACGAATTTAATCGGGTAAAGCAAACGAATTGTCGAGCATTCGCGCTACGTTAGGTTATAACAAACGTATGACAAAATAAAAAAGGTACGTTATATAGCCTATACCTGGGAAATTCACCGATAAATGTTGCCGCACCTTCCCATGCATAGAAAGAAGTGAGGTAGAATCTTATCTAAACTTCGATGAAACTTGAGTTCTTATCGTTGAAGTCACGTTTTTACGACGAATTTGGGATTTAACGAACAGATATTGACGTTTGTATAATGCGCGAGTATATATTTTTATTACTTGATTTGAGCATCTTTACTTCAAGTTATTTTTAAAAACGAAATGAAATTTGAAAAATGCAATCTGTTCGTAAATTACGACGATCAACTCTTATTGAGACTAAATGAGTGAGTGAAATAAAGCCAGAAATTTTTCACTTATAATGACGTCGGGCAAAACCAGGAACTTTTCCCTTTCTTTTCGCTTTTCAAAACAGGAAATTTACTGCTTATATACATCTACAGGGTAATAAGGACATACACTTGCCCCCATTACCCAAGAAGAGTAAATCGTAAATTTTGCAGTTAAAAACGGCTGTATTATATTCAAATTAAAAAAAGCAATTGAATCCAACAGCATTAATGGCACTTTGAAAAATTTCTTTGTTCCAAGATGACTTTTTTGGTTTTTTGTTTATATGTTCACCCCATCTTTAGCGAAAAAGTTGAAATATATTCATGTTTAATTTGTATTTTAACCATAAACAATGTAGGCTACTGCATATTGAAAAAGTAAATTGGTAATTGAGCTATAGGCCTGATAGACCACTTAGGTACACCATTATCATATTAATCCTGTTTCATGCGTTTTTTTTAAAAAAAAACGGGGCATGGCTTTATTACCCCTCTCTCTCCCACAGCTAAGGCATTAAGTCAAGTTTCTCTGTTCCGTGAATTGATACGAAGTTAGAAAGTTAGTCGCTGAAGAAAGATTAGTCGATATAGTCTCGACTAATACACGAATAATTTTTCGTTAGTCTCAATTGACTAATCGACCACTGACCATCTCTGATACCCTTTGATACATGTATGTGTATTGCTGCCTAATCCTGAAGAATGGCAACCACTGCGAACACATAAGTATTGCAGCTAGTGCTGCCATCGAATTTATTTGTATATTTGCTTCTGGTTTCCGGTCGATTAATAACCAATTTAACCTTGTTAAATTAGGTTTTCTTAATCACCTGTTTTTATGAGTTATTCTAATCTTATTTAAGTGTGTTAATTATTAACTCATTATCCGAAAATATTTTTATACTTTGAAATGTAGCCTAGGTACTTATAATAATTAAGATGTTTTGTAAATTCGGAAAATATTCTCTATTAGAAAGAGGAACAGCGTATTCAAAGAACGAAGCTATACATTGTCTAGATATACCTATTTTAGGTTTCCATAACTAGGAAATCCTGAAGAAAATATTTTGACCAAATCAAAAAATGGTGTATCTCTCAAAATTTGAAAGAGTTTTACAAAACGGTATTTAAACAAGCATCAAAAAGACAAACCAAACAAGTATTGGCAAACTTAGATGACCAATCGACATCATCATCAATCACAGTTTCCTCGAACGCCCGGATCCTGGCCGTAGGACGAAGTTGGACAATGACTGCGACCATCATTCCAGTGAACCACCCAGCATCTCGATTTCTTGGGGATCGCTGGGAGCTTGGTACTCTCCATCAACTGCAACTACACGCACGTCATACACCGTGCCAGGTTCAAGTCCCTTGACTGCCACTTCCTCTCCGTCAAGGACATCTTTGGTTCTCAAGTACTTTGTCTCATCTAAATAATAACAGATTACATTATTACATAGCTTTTAAAAAATCTGATATACAAAGCAGGCAAATTACCTTTCCGTTTGTATTCTGCATAGAAATGACTTCCAGCATGGACCTCTAAGTTGGGATTCCAAATAACCATGATTGCCGCCTGCCCATCCTGATTGTCCAGGCAGTTCCATATGAAAGATGGCTTGTCTGGGTCTAAGAAAAATCACATGTCACATGAATTATTATCCCATAAACGCAACTAATTGCAACCCTGTCCAACCATCTCACATGACCTATTGACCATGAAGCGTTAGGCAGCTGCTTTTTTTGACCTCGGAGATGAGGTCAACTTTATGAAATGGTTTGGACAGTAGCCAGCGCAGCATTCTTAAGGTACCAAACTTAAGGATTGGAATGGAGCTGCATTCCAATTTCATACCACCTGGAGAAAGTACACCTGGACCAGAAGGCACCACCTGGTTATATAAACTGCCCAAAAATATGAGAAAGGACAGTTCCAGAAGAAACAACAATTGAACCACAAGCTCTCCGTGTATGCAGCCAGAAGTCTAGAGCCTGTCGGAATTGTCAAGAAAACAGCCACCATTGGTGAGACCAGTGGAATCACTGGAACCTTTCTTGTGTATTGCTGTGGACCTGTCAGGGGACATCTCGTGTATTGCTGTGTACCTGCCAGGGGACATCTCGTGTATTGCTGTGGACCTGCCAGGGGACATCTCGTGTATTGCTGTGGACCTGCCAGGAGACATCTCGTGTATTGCTGTGCCCTTTCCAGGGGACATCTTGACTATTGCTGTGGACCTGCCAGGGGACATCTAGTATTTTGCTGTGGACCTGCCAGGACTTGCTGTGCACCACCCAAAGGAAAACAACCCAGGCTGCCTGAAGTGGACCATCCCAGTTGCTGTGAGCGGTCCGAAGTAAAGCATCCCAGTTACCATGTGCCATCCTGTGTGGACCTGTGAAGGAAGACACTCCACCTAAGCCAGATTCAAATCTTTTTCTTGATGTTATCGGGTTTAAGAAAAAATCACCCGAAAATAAAATTTGTTACCTCAACTTTGTTTCACACAGTGTCCGTGATAATACAAAGCACTTAATTTGTTGGTGCTCTTGCATTTTTATCAAATTGTTCACAAAGCGATATCTACAAGTATATATATATAAAATAGAAAACGACGCCATTTTGTTTTTGACGCTAACCAATCCTGTCGCGTTTGTGGCCGTACGGTGGGCTTCAACTCCGTAGGAATAAACAAGGCCATAAAACTGTCAAACAGGTTTCCCGTCCCCCCTCCTGGATGCGTCCAGGTCATATGGTGCCATCTTTTGGCGCTAAAGGTCAGCTAAATCTAACTCCTGATCGCATAAAAGGGGTTAGAAAATCAAAGAACAATTTTTACCCGGGCAAAGCCGGGTATTACCGCTAGCAATACATAAAGTTAAAAGATAGGAAACATCCCAGTTCTGTACCATAATTTTTCCCAATCTTTGAAATTATAACTTAAATAGGACAGTTTACTTTAGAAAACTAAAATATCGATTTCCAAATTATATCTAGCCTATGGGTACCTTCACGAGATTTTCAGCTCGTATGTCAGTAGAAAGCGATTGACATACATTAGCGCATGCGCATTCGAAAAAAACCGAGCCGTGGCAGGCTGAAAAAGTCGCACTTCACGGCACTTGGCATGCGCTAGTGTTTGTCAGTCGCTTTCAACTGAAAAAAAAGCTCGTTATGAAGGTACCCTATGATGTGAAAACATCGTAAAGACGTTTTGACATAATTCACATATTGTACATGAATTTTATTAGCTTGCTTAATTCAAGTGCAGTAACATGATCATCCAAGTTTTATGTTTGTAAAATTGTGAATACTAGTGCTATCCCAAGAAAACTCATTGATGATTTGCCTTAAGTAAGTTATTTTTTGGCAAAATGTCAAATTTTTAAAAAATGTAAAAATGTCGGAGATCCCAGCTTTTCAAGCAAGCGTCCTTTTTAAATGTTTCCTAACAATAAAAATATGATCTAATCTTAAATTCGGCTAAGTGAAACTCCTTTAATGACAACTCACATTTAGCGATGGAATCCCCAGTGGACACTTCAATGAAATAGGAATCCCCAATACCAGCTTGAGTAGTGGCACGGATGGTAACCCGGTATTTGGTTCGAGGCTCCAAGCCTACAAGCTTTGCTGTAATGGCCCGTGGGTCCTTGATATAAGGGTTTCTCTCAATCAGTGGCTGGGTTAGGATTCCATTCACTGAAAAAATGGACATTCACATTCAATTTATCATAGGCTCTAAAGGCATCATATATAAAACATCAAAATAAAGGAATTTTCGCAATGGGAACGGAAACACGATTTGAAATGCGATTTTAGAAAATAACTAAATTAAGTTAAATCTAATGTCACCACATGGCATAATAATTATTATATAAAAAACGCAAATGTAATAGAATGCATTGCTATACAAATAAAGATGTTGGTTGCGAAAGTTTTACATCAGAAGCAGTCATTCAGAAGTATAAAACATATCTTATTGAATGGAAACTCATGATCAAACAAACATTTGAGTTACCAAAGAGCGTAAACAGCTTTAGTTATACTTTATCATATACCTTTCTGATAATATATCCTAAATCCAGTGAGCCTGCCATTTGGCTCCAAAGGTCTGTTCCAGGATAGCCTGAGGGCACTGGAGCCCATTGGCACTGCCTCAAGCGAGGCCACTGGTCCAGGCTTCCCTTCAGGAGTGTAGAAACTAAGCACATCACTTGTAGGTCCATCATATCGACTATTGTAGACAAGAACCCGCACAAAATTATGAGAAAATGGCACAAAAATGTCCACATCTGACTCCGTGATGTTCGACCAGACAAGTTTCTCCCGCATGCGCTCTGGCGTTTCCTCCCTAGTCCACGTCTGGATCTTGTAACCCTTGAAGTGACCACGGACGGAATCCCCAGAAACACCCTCCCAACGCAATCTGGCTGTGTTAGCATCAATGATCTCCACAAGAGAAAACTTTCCAGGCTTACTTAGCGGAACTGAAATGAAATTACCAATTAAATTTCTGTACAGTAGAATCCCCACTAAATCGAATTGGTCTTGATTTATCTATAAATTAGTGTAGGCCTATCTGGATAATAATAATTTCAAAATTGGTGGGGGAGGTGGTGAGATTTTTAAGGCACATAGGTTAACTGTAGGCTAATGAGCACATGTGCCCATCTTTGGCAGTATCTTGGAAGTTTAAAAGAAACTATGGAAACCAAGGACTGCCCATTCAGATATTCCAATTTAGTTTAAGAAAGTTTAATTGTAATAACACATTTATAACAGTTTAAAAAATAATTAGTTATACATTGTATTTTGATTTATAACAGATGTTATCATGACAATTTTTTCAAGTGACAGGAGTTATAACAATTTGTGGTAGACATTTCAAGTAATAACATTTTCATCCCATAATAATGTTGCTCGATTTCTGTTGTAGTTGCCTTACTACTACCAGAAGGTTGGTTGGTTAGGAAGATTCGACTATAAGCTAGGTGTCAATGGAAATTAAGGAATGACGTGAAGATTTAAGTGCAGTTTGATCATGACTACCATTTAGAATAATCATCCCAACATTTCCCTACTAAGATGAGACTTTAAAAAATCACAAAATGTTTCAGGGGAGAATTTGATATACAATAGGTTAGTACCATCTTCTCCTGAATATCCAGTCACTTCAACAGCTGCTACATCTGCCTGGCCCTTGGAATTATGTGCCTCCACTTTGATGGTATATGGCACGAATGTGGGCTGATCATTGATGACAAGCTCAGCCTGCTCCCAATTGGTTATCTTGTGTACTTGCCAATCCATGTTGGAGTGACTGCGTTTCCAATAGACTTGGTAAAAGAAGCTAGGTCCATTGTGATCGATTTGAGGCATAATCTACAGGGCAAGAAAATGGATAACCAAAAAGATAAATGATATGAGCTTGTTTTAATTTATGCACACTTCAGAAAATGAGAGAAACACGATCATAAACACCTTGTGAGAAAGCTGACCGACCAATGATGACACAAATGAAAAAAATTTGCAGATAGTTTTCATATGACATATGTTTCAAAAAAATAAGTGGAAATTGCAACTTACTTAATTGAGTATAAATACTCGCTGTAATTGTTTATAATTTGCTATTCATAACCAGACTAAATACAATCACTTTATGACGAACCCTCAGAGTTTTCAATAGTGCTGCAAGCATTCGGACACAACTTTTTGCGAATTGTTTTCTTGTGACGTGTTTCAAAACTGAACCCATTGGAATGCATTCAAAATTGTACTTATGCAGGTTACTAAATAGCAATTTAACCATACTTCTTCTAAAAAATTGCATATACAGGTATAGTATGTACTTCAGAACGTTTCTCTGCTTGAGGCTACTTACTTTTTAAATGAAAAAATTAATAATACACGTGGACTGAGAACATGTGTTAAAACTTTGGATTCTTTTGTATGCATTATACCGAATCTACAATGTAACAATTAAGTCAAATCAATTGTTCGAGATACAACAAGTTGGTCAGTCAAATGATGGATTTTTGCTATACACTGTACCTATTTCTGCACACAAAGGTTAAACATCAACCCCAGGTAATTTGCTAATATACACACTCCCCTCCCCCCCATCGCCTCGAAATATTATACTCCTGAGATCGAGGTCCTAATCATTCAAGGATCTAATAAGATCCAACAAGATCCAGCAAGATACAACAAGAGCATGTACAGAGGGCCACATGTCTTGTTGCTGTTAAATATCATTATCTGAGAATAAAGTGTGGTCCAAAACTTGGTCAGAAATGTTTAAAACACTTACCAAATATTGTCGAAAGCATTATTTACACTTTTTAATTGTCAATAAAGTCTATGCACATGTTGCACAAGAATAATACAAGATAGTTTGAAAACAGCTAACATGTAAAATGAACATAGCATTTGCAAAAAAGATATAGCTCGTTGTTAGCCACCTCTCAATAAGATTTTCATATAGTTTGTTTGTTTGGTGGATTTATTATCAAAACAAGAAATCAACCACGATAAAGCTTGCACTGGTAAGATTGGTTTGTTAAGAGTGGACTTGATTTATAACTTTATATGTTGTAATTTTCTTTACCTAGCTGTTGGCGAATATATTTTTTCCTGAACATAACTTTAGAGAAATGAGATTGAACAAGATGATAGAGAAAAATAGCTAACATAAACTTACAGTCCAGGAAATGACCAGGTTGTTTGGTTGGGTGCCCTGCCCTTGCACATTCTCGGGGTTGCTGTTGGGCACGTCAGGAGGCGTTTCACATGTCAAGGAGTGAGCGCTGGGCAAGCTCATGCCAACCTTGTTGCGTGCTATAACTCGGAAAGAGTAGTTGGCCCATGGACTGAGCAACACTTCAAACTTCTGATCATAGGCTTTAACTTCCGAATGGTAGGTCACCCACTTGTCAGGCTTAAAACTCGTGTTATACTGTATGATAAATGCAAGTATCGGGGCCCGATTATCACCCAAGGGCTGCCATTTAATCCTTGCAATTTTCCAGTGACACTCCACTCCGACTAATCGTAGAGGATTTGGCTTATCTGTAGTTGATTGAGTAAAAATAAATAATTAACCCATCACATGATGCTTGAAGATAACACTTTTTGGAGCACGCGTCCAAAAGAACTAGTCATTATTATAAATTAAAAACCGAAAAATATTTTTATGTTGAGGAAAATTAGCAGTTACCTATAAAGCAATTTTCCTCAAACACCATTTAATCGCATCGATTTTGGTGAAATTATTTTTTGTTCAAATTCGAATTAACTAGAATAAACATTTTAAAAATCAGGACACTTCCAGAATCAACAATTCATTGCAAAACAATGCCACAATCGTAAAATTGGCAATTTGCACGATTTTCCAACTTTTTTTACTTAGTCAGACATCTCAGAAAATTACTTTTTATAAATTTTCAAGAATCAAAACTGTAATGTAAAAAATTAAGTGAAGACAGGGTTGTAGAATACAATTGTAAACTACTTTAGGGAAAAACCTTTGCAAGAAACACTCCAATGAAGTCTCCATAGAGGCAATTACTATAAATTTAAGCAGATTCAATTAAGAATATTACTAAACAGATTTAAAGGATTCAACTTTTACCCTGTACGATAAGAGTGGCCGATGCAGTCACATTGTCAAGCTTTGTCTTCGCAATACATGTGTACACACCAGAGTCCAATTCCGGTGTCTTGGAAATCGTAAGGGAATTATCTGCTCCTCGATACATTCGTGGATCACCATCATAATCAATCAAATGCTCATTGGCCATCCACTCCATGGACAGTTGAAGGTTCTTATCTTCTAGCGCACTGCAACGGAATGTGGCAGGCCTTCCAGCTTCCACCTCATAGTCTTGCGGCTGAGAAGTAATTTTGGTCCGCTCACGGACTACAAGGTGGCCAACAGCATCATCAGACTCGTCTGTACCCAGTTTGTTTGTGGCTATGCACTTGTAATGGCCAGCATCAGTGAACATTGCAGTTCGGATTTCCAAATCGCCATTTGGCTGCACCACATAGCGCTCACCAGAGAGTTCCTTGCTCCCTCGAAGCCACTTAACTTCTGGCTGTGGGGCACCAAACACACGACAGCTCAGGGTGATGAAGAAGCCATCCACAGTTTCATACAGTGCTTCAGGTTGCTCTGTGATTTCTGAAGCCAGGGCTGTAATACATTTAAATTAAAAAATCACGATTAAAATATCTTTTTGATAAAATAAGTAAATAAAGATTATCTTTTATCACAGGCAGATTAAACAATCGTTATGTAATCATATCTTCATAATCTGTGTGGTACATGCGTGGTACATGCCTGCTTGATATTTTGAAACATTTTATGTTATATTTTTAAAAAGTAAATGTTATGGAATAAACAACAGCTAATTCAGGGTAATTATGAAGAATTCATGCGATAGTAAAAAAAATTAGAAATTCCAACTAAATTATTTTGAAGTTACAGTTTAGATTGTAAAATGGAATTGCTTCATCACCTATAAAATAGAAGAAAATAAAATTTAACACATTAAATTTTTAACAAAATATAATTAGTCTGGATAACAATATAAAAATTTAAAAAAATATGTAATACTGATTTACAAGTCATTTGGAAAAGATTTATAACGGTGTTTAATACCAACAATTAAAATGTGGATTTATAACTGAAACTTTGTTTCAATGCATACATGTACATAAGGAGGATGCAAAAGTACTGTATATGGATTTTAACAATGCATAAAATTTGCTCAGCTTCCTACTAGTCGTTAACTTTTAAATTCAACATAAAATTAAGCAATTACAGTGAAACCTGGAAAAGTGACCACCTTTGAATGGTGACCACCTGCTTATGTTGG
>JAQGBX010008792.1:0-10253 GCA_034698745.1 Megaphyllum sjaelandicum
TTGTTCAAGAGAGCGAGTTGCTAAGTATTCCAAAAATAATTTTGAACTAGCTGCATACGGGGAGGAGGATACGTGGATACGAGGATACGAGGATACTCTAACGATGATCCGTTATACCTCTGTTGCCTAGCAGCTAATTTTGCTGTTAATGCTGAAGGTCTATACCCATCAGAGGATATGCCATAAACTGATGTCGAAATTGCGACCAAGGCAAATGCACCAGCCGAGCCTCTTAATTATGGTCCCATTTCGCGGCTGTGCCTGTTAATTTCATACGCAACTGCTGGTGCCACATCAATTGATCATAACGGTCATTTTGTGCCGCCAATTCGAAACTGCATAAATATAATAGGCTCAGTGGACCCATCATACATCGGCAATTTATCTACACTCGAATGAATAATAAGTGGCATATTTTGCGCCATTTTCCCCCATTATAGGCTAATTGAGGTGCCACACCAGAAATCTCCGGAATTCCGGGAACATAAATTTTAACCTTGCCCTAATAGCTGACCGGAAGGGACTCTCGACCCCCCGGTATCACCGCCCATAAATATCATCATACCCAGGCGTTTAAACATCGCAACGGCGGCCTCGAATACAAAATCCTTTTTTTCTAAAGAAATATCCGACATGGAAAGCCAGCCCTCCACTGTCGCAATATTTTGACAAGTTAAAAACATTGGCTCAGCCAAACGTAAAGGTGAGTCCGTATTTGTGCCTATTGAGCGCATAAAAGCTGTCAATTCCATCGGATCCCCCTTCTACGCTTCTTTCTACCGTCCAATTTAACCCTAACATCTCGAGCGCTAGAATTTTTGGATCATCAAAATTAATTTTATCTAAGTCTAATAATGCCTCTTCGCTATCAGATGCATTTTCCCTTGTGGCCAGCAACGTAGCCAACCCATTTCCCATAGCCAGTGTTGAAGGTGTAGCTGGTTTTGAAAATATCCAGTCATGTACACTGCACACTGTGCGATGCAATCGCACTGATTGATTACCTTCATCAGATATCGGCTGAGAGGATTGTCCCACCTGCACAGGTGTCTTTCTCTCGCTTTCCGTCATGCTAGAAGATAAGGGACCTATCGCACCACCATGTAATGAAGTCCGATAGTTGGATCGTAAAAGCACTAGGGGCAGTAAGGACACTAAGCAAAGTAACCCACACAATATAAGAGGAACATAAGGACTCTTTATTTTTAAGACCGAACTCAACCGCATGATTATCACAGTTCAATGAGGGCATACGCTACGCGAACAGAAACCTTGACAATAATTAAGAACCGCTAAAAGCGCACTAGCCTAGCTAGGGTTCAGGGTTGCTTATAGCGATTCCCCCTCAGCTAAGCTACTAAAAAGAGTATAAAACAGTAAAACTTATTACCAATCAAAAAGGTGTGCAGCACAAGCACAACTGCGCCTAAGGAAACCCAGCTCTTGCGCAGCATGTTTCAACAAACATGAAGAATCCCAGACCACCTACTGCCTTATTGCATGCCTGTTATATACATGTTAGGTATCATGTGACCTAAGGTTACATAGCTCTGGAATGACGCAACTTGCATCCTTCCAGGCCATTACGCAATATGCGTAATGACGGTCAGCGGACCGTGACAATAGTAAGCATTAGATTTAGCGCGAGGCTCAGTTAAGTTTTGAATGGTTATGCCTACTTCTACCATGTTTATTAGGGGAGAGAATATGGGAGACAAGCTGGGAGTACCTGGTTGATTAAAACGTTTAAATAGACCCATGGAAAGATTTTTCCACTTAGACCTCAGTGATTCCCATTTTAAAAAGTGAAGCATTTTGGCCACACTTTCAAAATGCAGGTAGTTGCCCTTAAAAATCTAGCTGCCTACCTTGGATATTTTAATATCCTGTATTTCAGTTATACTATAGGGATTCCAAACAGGAGCATAGTAGTCCAACATGATAAGAATCAGAGTTGTGTAACCAGTTTCTTTTACATATTCTGAACATTCTCTAAAGTTATGTTGATTAAATCTTAAGCGTTGGCTCGCTGCTACAACAATATTGGTTAAATGGCGATTCTAGGAAAGTTTGTCCGAAATATTGACTCCCAGATGCTTGACAGATTCAACTTCAGCAAGTTAAACTCCACCCAGAATGTTTTATAGAGGGTGTTTTCTGCCTACGTGAGACACGGGTAACGGGTCAGGCCAGAAAGCCAAAACAATAAGATCTTGTGGTTTGAGTGAAAAGTCTTTGCCATCGTCAATTTTATCATACAAGGAAGTGCTATCTGCAAAAAGTTTATAATTACAGGAAAGTATACTGAAAGATTATTAATAAATAAAATAAAAAGTAAGGGCCTGAGGACACTTTCTTGTGGAACCCCAGATTCCACACTGACCCAACTCAATTAAGATCCGTTTTTAATGAATCTTTGCTTCCTGCCTACTAGAATCCGATATACATCCAATAATAATGGGATTTATGCCAAACGATTAAGCTCTGGTGAGGTACTGTATCGAAAGCTTTAGCCAGGTCTAAAAACATTAATTGACTTCCCTGCCAGCATTCAGTGCACTTTGTAAATCGTGGATCGACATGGCAAGCTTTGTTTCGCAAGAACGTCCCTTCCTAAACTCATGCTTATTATCAACAATGAGTTTTTCCTTATTAAAAATAATTAATAATCCCAGGGATCCCAGCCGTCCTATAAATCCTATATTGTCCTATATTTTCGATGATGTCCTATATTGTCCTATATATTGATAAAATGTCCTATAAATCCTATATTTTGGTCATATTTTTTTTTATAAAAGGGCTGGAAGTCAAAAATCAATTTTTTTTTTTGGCGATCCATTTATTATTCTCATGGCCTATTGTTGGTCTGCAAATGACCTAGAAACAAAAGAGTCGCCCCTAAAAAAGGGCCCATTTTCCACATTTTCGGAGTAAAGATTTGCAAAATTTTCCACGTTTTCCATTGACAAATTCCACGTTTTCTGAGTATTAATTTGAAAAATTTTCCACGTTTTCTAAGAAAAATTTTCAAAATTTTCCGTGTTTTCGTAGTGGAAATTTTCAAAACTTTCCGTGTTTTCATAGTGGAAATTTTCAAAATTTTCCGTGTTTTCGTAGTGGAAATTTGCAAAATTTTCCGTGTTTTTCGTAGTGGAAATTTGCAAAATTTTTCGTGTTTTCGTAGGGAAAATATTCAAAGTTTTCCGTGTTTTGCTAGTGCAAATTTTCAAAATTTTCCGTGTTTTCCCAGTGCAAATTTTCAAAATTTTCCGTGTTTTCCTAGTGCATATTTGCAAAATTATCCTTGCTTACCCAGTGCAAATTTGAAAAACTTGACGTGTTTTCCTAGTACAAATTTGCAAAATTGTCCACGTTTTTCGTGTACAAATTTTCAAAATTCGCTAGGTTTTCCGAGGACAAGTTTGCAAAATTTCCTACTTTTTCCGAGCACACATTTTCCACATTTACCAAACTCAAAATTGTCACATTTAAAAAAAATTATGTAAATTTTTTTTAAAACTATTTATCAGTGTCAAATTTGCAAAATATGTCAATTTTTCACTTTGTCACGTTGTCAGGGAATTTTTTTAACCTGGAAAAGCCAGGGAAATTAAAAATAAAATTTCTGGGGGAGCTCTGAATTTCCTTTTTTCAAAAAAATAAATTATTAACCCTTTTAATAATATTAAATATAATAACATTAGATTTTTTGCAAATTTATGATTGCCACATGAATCATTCTATAAGTTCCTCTATACCATAAGCAAATAGTTTTTCGCGACAATGGTGAATGCACATCGTTTAGTGTTGTGATGTCCTATATTTCCTAAAAATTGTCCTATTTTGTCCTATATTTGTCCTATTTTTTGAGGCAAAATGTCCTATAAATCCTATATAGTAAAGCTTAAAAGTGGCTGGGATACCTGTAATCCTCTAATAAATTGTTCTAAAATTCGACAACAATTGAGGTAAAAGAAACAGGTCAATAGTTGCCAGGATTTTTAGGACATCCTGATTCGAAAATTAGACATTTGGTGATTTCCAATCAATTCAATTCAACTCAGTACCCTACAGTCAGCAATTAAATGCCATAAGGTAGGGGGGTCAAGCCCATTTTTAGGAGAAAGCTCCTACATGGAGAATCCACCAAGAATACTTAATACTCGGTTCATTTCTCCAGGAATAAAAAAAAGCATAGCAGATTACATATCGAACCACCCTCATAAAATTGAGTTAGAAAAAAAAGGTGGCAGGAGACGGGTTCAAATCTCCATACTAAAAAGTTGCGAAGGGGTCCTAGGTTGCCATGGAGACTCCTAAGATGTTAAGAAGGGGCTAGTTTTGCAAACCAATAAAAAAATTTCATTAAGAGTCAGCGAGACGATGCGAAATATATACATTTTGATATAGACGTTTTGATACAGAAACATATTTTGAATAATATGCAGGGAGGAGATGCTCAGGGGCTATTTAATGAGTTTAGCCACCTTTTCTGTCCAATACCAAAAAAGTGGACTTTAAGGACAGGAAGAGGAAAAACATCTGCATATTGATCCTTGCTCGAAGATGAGTTTTTGCCTTATCTGCTTCGTCCACCGGTGGCCATTTTTAGGCGAGGATTTTAGGGATCAAAAAATGGCCATATCGTAAATACGAGTAGACAAAGCTTAGAGAAAAAGAGAGAGAGATGGCTATTGTCCAATAAGAATAATTTGGTGAAATGGCCAACATTAAATGGCTTCCTAGCTGGCAAATTTAATGCCTTCCAGGTTTTTATTACAACGCTGCATATTTTCTCTTCTTTTTCCTGTTAAAATCTTGGACTCGCGACGTCTGACCATGAGCAAAAATCGATTCGTGTGAAGAAAAAAGAAAAAGTATACACATTATATTGATTTAACATCGTATATACTATGGGTGCTGGACATTTGCATAGAAGCAATATGCTGTAAGGATTTAGTGCGAAAATCCGTCACTAGATGGAGCCACTTGGCGGCGCACGCGCATGGATTACAGGATGCCCGAGAAGTTCATTTTTAGAGTGGTTTGTAAGAGTACCGTTTATCCGGTTTCCGATTAACCGTAGTCTTTTTTTTTAATTAGTCGGGGCTGAACAAAGCCGAAACATACGTGATATTGTATCAAAACTACACACGTTTTACAAAATATGGCATGAATTTTCGGATATACTAAACGTTTTTTTCCAAAAAATGAGAATTTTACGGAAAATACAAAAAAATCTTTAAAAAAAGGGAGAAATTTAATGAAAATCAGAATTTTAATGAAAATTAATATACGTTTTACGAAAATAGACAATTTTGATGAAGATAATTAAACATTTTGAGCAAATAAAAGATAATTTTGATGAAAACGAGAGAATTTTGATAGAAATAGAAAATATTTATTAAAATATTTGACAGTATTTATGATATAAAGATAATTTTGATGAAGAATGTTTATGAAAATGGAAACACTTTACTGGAAACAACAACAGTTTTAATAAAAATAGTGACAGTTTATAAATAACACTGCCTATATTTTTATGATAAAAACTAATTTTTAACACAAAAATTTGCCGGATATACAAAAGTTTCCTCCAAAAATGAGAATTTTACCGAAAATGCAAAAACAAAATTCTAAAAAAAAGGAAGAAATTTGATAAAAAATCAGAGAATTGTAATAATAAAAAAAAAAAAATAATGAAAATCAAGAGAAAGTTTTACGAAATTAAATAATTTTGATGAAAATAATGCAACATCCAGATGACAATAATAGACAGTTTTAAGAAAATAAAGAAAATTTTGATGAAAAGAGAATTATGATCAAAATAAAATTTTTATGAAAATATTTGACAATATTTATGATATGAAGATAATTAAAGATACTAAAGCGAATTTTGATGAAAATAAAGAGAAGTTTTACGAAAATAATAAAGACAATTTTGATGAAAATAATAGAAAATTTTGAGAAAAATAAAGAGAACTGCTTTCAAAACTAAGACATTCGTAAAAAAATATAATAGTATTTAAAATTTGACATTATAAAATTTGCGCATAGAAATTTCTTGTTTTTAGCGAAAAAAATTCTTCAAAATTCGCTAGAAAACCTGCCATTATCGCATGAAAATTAAGACGTGGCACCCTGTAATTCGCGTCCATTGTTAACAAAATTCATATTGAAATTCACGAATTTCGATATGGTTTTATTTCTCAATTAAAATCCTGATCCTCGACCAACCTTAATATCCTTAAAACTTTCAGTCTCTGGATTACATTTACGCCAAAAGCAGCTTTTAAGCCGTTTGGGATGAAAATCACGCTCATTGCATTTCACGAAAAGCAAAATTAGTTCATTTCTGTCCGTGTTTTTCTAGAAATTTCGTCCAATAATCCAGTTGAAATTAAGCCCCGTTTGAAATGAGCATGGTCAGGGAATGGTCGTGCATAATAAATTGACCAACTCGCTTTCGATGGATTAGGTTTTTTTGATGAATGGACATAGATCGATGAGATAAGAGATTAGTACGAAAATAAACTTGCCTTTTTTCAAATTTATTTCTGTTTCTCTATCAGTTTATGGGAAAAAAATAATACCCAAATAATCTCTTTCCAGGAATTCATTGGATTTTTTTTTTTTGGTTGTTGAAATGCATATGGCTTAAGTTTGTGAAACGTTTTTCGAGTCAGGAAATATTTTGCCAAACAAAGATATATTGCTCGAAATGAGGCAATAAATCTCTTCAGTTTTATTATCGGAGATTATTATAGTTTTTCCTATTTCTTTTAAACTTGAAAATGTTTGACAGTTAATTACTCGTTAATTTACTGAACTATTTCAAATCTCTTTGCCATATTTTCCTAAACCGACACATGTAGACCTACTTTAAAAAGTGACCAGATAACAGATGAGTCACGTTACATCTTGCTTAAACCTTTGGACATGATGATTCTGTACTTTTTTGGTTTTGTGGTTTTTTTACTACGTGTATTAAAGTCTACATGTATAAGTGCAGCGTACATGTTCATAATTTTAATTCAGGCATTATTTGAATAGTGACTACCCGTGTACAGTAACCAACATAGTATTTTTTATGGTCACTGTTAAGAGGTTTCGATGTACTTCTTTTTTATTACTGACAAAAATCCTCAAGTGTCCGATGACGTCACCGACTTTTCCTGGTAGGAAAAGACTATTTTAATATTTCGTAACGATAAATGAGGCTTCGTTCAATATTACCCTTATGGTAAGGGAACACGATGACGACAATTGGATTTACCTCCAAAATTTCTTTTTTTAAAAAAATCGCAAAATCGCAAAATTGCCAAAAACGTAATTTAACAACGACAATGAACGGAGCCACAGCAGCAAAAAAAAAAGTGGAAATCAAATTGAAGGTAGCTGCTTATAATATAATAAATGCAGAAGCACCGAGCGTACTTCATTCAGTGAAGAAAAAGTGAAAAAAGGAGCATTTGTGCTTCTTCTGTTGTGAAAAATGCCCTTGAGGAGGGCCCTAGAATCTTCGTTTTCACTCTATTTCCATTTTTGCCAAAGTAATCATCGTATTTATCCCCAGGATTTTATCTTTTATCTGGCATATGGGTCCCAGCAAGTTTACCTCCCATTTTCGCACCATTCGGAGGGGTGGCAGAGGGCGTTGTCATCGCTTTTTTTACACACCCATCATCCGGCAGCACTTTAGTTGTATTACAAAAGCTCGTCATGTAAGCTCTCCATTTGCCTATGAAAAAATAAACCTAGAGAGTCTATAGGTCCGAAATGTTGGCTGTGCGGGTGGGGGGAGGGGGTGTCTCTAATAGTAGCCTCCCCCGTTCCTTTAATGCGCGCAATCAGGCGCGAGGAGGTCATCGTGTGCGAGAGCTAGGCTAGTATAATCCTGCTGAATTTTAATGTTGCCCGAAACCCAAATCTAGTCGTCAGGACCAAGTAAAAACATTGAACCTTTCTTGGCCAGAATCAATAAAGTACACACGAACGTAAAATGTAAAAAGCCTATTTCGGGATGTTTCTTAGCTATATATACTTTTTTTTTCAACAGTCGCTACATTTGAATAGTTAGATATGCTTTTTTTTTTTTTGGTTTTTCTACTCCAAGAAACGTTTTTGGTTAAAACCCAAATAGCGAAAGGAGAGTTAGAAGAAAAAAAAAACTGAGATGAAGACGAAGAAATAGCACAAAAAAAAGTCGATTTTGTCCCTTTTAAGACACGTTACGACCAAGAGTGAATAACAACTAGTCATGCAGAAATCCACTCAATTGAAGAAAACTAAAAATTTGCGTTCAAAGACCATGCATGCTTTTAAAGGTTTTTTAGGAAGAAGTTTGAATGGGACGAGGGTAATTAAACGAAAGTAATTACAGTAAAACCTGTTAAGAGTGACCACCAAAAAAAAGTTATGTTGGTCTCTCTACTCAGGTTGTCACTATACGAAGAATGTCTGAATTAAATTAAAAATAATGAACATGTACGCTGCATTTATACATGAAGACTGTAATACACGTAGTATAAAAACCCACAAAACCAAAAAAAAGGAAAGAATTTAAGTCCAAGGGTTAAAGAAAGATGTAACGTGACTCATCCGTTATCTGGTCACTTTTTAAGGTACATGTACATTAGCAATGTAAAAATTGCAAAAAAAGACAACACACCGGTCACTGTACACAATAGACAGGTGGTCACTGGTCACTATACAGAGAATGTTTATGAAGGAAATGTACACTAGAAAAAACAAAACACTATAATGGTGTTCACCTTTTTTAGGTTTTACTGTAAATATATCGGCCATCGGAAACGTTTTTCAAGCCAGAAACTTGAAAATATTTGGAAAAGGCAGGTACAAATTTTGAAATTTTTTCACATTTTCCGAAATGTTTCATAAAGTAAGTTTTTAAGAGAATATCGATGAATTAATAGTGCTAAGTGAGCTTAAACACGGCAGGGAACATCCAGACCTGGAAAACCTGGGAAAGTCAGTGAACTAATTGAAGTTGTCTGGAAACTACGGGAAGAAATGGCTTATTTTGAAAAAGTCAGGGAAATTCAACGGAGTAATGTTGTTGTGATTCAAAATTAATGCATGGTTAGCTCAGGGCCCTTTTTCCGAGTACAAATTTGAAAAATATCCCTATTTTCCGAGTACAATTTTTCAAAACTTTCCATATTTTCGAAAACCAAATTTTTAAAATTTTCAAATTAACCAAACGATAGATCTGTTCATTATCTATTGAAATAAATTCATGAAAATATTTAATTTATTTTATAGTTCTAAAACTACTATTCTCCAAAACTTTTCGATAGATCTGTTCATTATCTATTGAAATAAATTCGTGAAAATATTTAATTTATTTTATAGTTCTAAAACTACTATTCTCCAAAACTTTTCGATACATTCCTATACAGTAAAACCTGGAAAATTCATCACCTTTGAATAGTGACCACCTGTTTATGTTGACCACGCGTTAGTGTAATGGTTTTTCTAGCGTACATTTTCTCCATAAAAATTCTCTGCATAGTGACCACCTGCCAATTGTGTACACATTTGTCGTCATTTTTGTAATTTTTACATTGAAACTGTACCTTATAAAGTGACCAGGTAATAGATAATTCACCTTACATCCTGATTTAACTCCAGTGGTTTTCAAATAATTCAGTCAATCATGTTATTCAGATCGAAAAAATCACTGAAAACATGATCGTAAGAAGCAAAAAGCATTTAAAACGAGAAAAACTTGATAATTTTGTCTTAAAAAAAGCAAGTGTGTGCTAAGGCAATAAATATACTGTATGTGATGCACATAGACATGATAATTCTGTACTTTTTTGGTTTTGTGGTGTTTTACTACATGTTTTACAGTCAACATGTAAAGGTACAGCGTACATGTTCATTATTTTAATTTGATTCAGACATTCTTTATATAGTGACCATCTGTGTACAGTGACCAAAATGCAGGTTTTACTGTAAATTAAATGTTAATGCATGTAATAGCCTAAGCCCCTGAACCTATGCAATCACGCATAACTTATATGCTATCAGTGATTGCCCCTCATCGCAATTCGGGCTGTCCGAAAATGACTCCTACGAGTTATTTAAATTTATTAATAAACTTATTAAAGACGTAATTTAATATGTATGGACACGTCAAAACGATATTAGACGTGTTCAGCTACAATTATTGTACAATAACGCGATCTAAAGCCGTTGACGGTGCTCGGAACGCTCTTCTCATCATC
>JAQGBX010008793.1:0-10253 GCA_034698745.1 Megaphyllum sjaelandicum
AATTTTTCGAATTTTCAATAATTTGGGACACATTTTTCGATAATTTGCTAATGTCCAACAATTTGGGGCTAATTTTTGGATAATTTTGCTAATTTAAAACACTTTTGGGCAAAAATGTTCGATAAATTTTCGAATTTTTAGAAATTTTGGGCGAACGTTTCTATATTTTGCGCATTTTCAACAATTTTAGGCGAATTTTTTAATAGTTTTGCGAATTGTAAAACAATTGGAGGCGAAGTATTCGATAAATTTTTCGAATTTTCAATAATTTGGGACACATTTTTCGATAATTTGCTAATGTCCAACAATTTGGGGCTAATTTTTCGATAATTTAGCGAATTTCCAATCGGTCCTCGGGCCACCACGTGACTCAGCCGTGCTGTCAGACCAAGTCCAACCGAGTCCTAAATTCCCCAATTTTGTATTTTTTCCCCCATTTTTCACTTTTTTTTTCATTTAATCGAGTTTTTAAGATTTGAAAACGTTTCATTTTTAATATGCCCGAAATTTACAGCTTATAAAAATGAATTAAAATCGATTGAAATATATGGAAAAATTAAATTGTAAATTTGGGATCAATCAAATTGAATAATGATCCCCCCTGCCACATGGTACTATGTACTGACTGCAGGGTAAAGAATTGAATTGAATTGAAATAAATCATACGGAAGCCGCCATTTTGGTTGTCAGCCAGCGCCACCAAACGACGTTTGATATGGGGGTCCTAAGGCGCATCGACCTTTTGACCTTTCGGCTAATATGGAAGGTACGTCTCGGCTAATATCGAACTCGAGCCTAATTGAATTTAGGTTTATTTTTGAATTTGTGTCAAATTGTAAAAGCAAAATGTTTGAGTTGACCTAAATTTCTAGAAGGTATTTTTATTATTATTATTATTGCAGTATTATTATTAGCCAAGTGTGATTGACGAAACTCGTTTTTTTATAATCGTTATTTAATATTAAACCTCGTTTTGTTTGCTTTTTCAATCGAAATTTCGTAAGTGGAAGCGAATTTATTCCAATTAGAAATTTAGAATCTTGGATCATTTCTTTACACCCTCAATTAAATGACACTTACACAATAACTACTTGAAATCCATTGTTAATAAAACAATGGATTTTGAAATCCATTGAAACCCTATAGTCCCTATTTTAAAAATATATATAAGGGTGAATTTTACATTCGGAAGTTTTCGAAATTTGAAAAAAAGTTGTTTGGAATTAGGATAAAAAATTCGCCCTAGACATTTTAGTCTCGTAATTTTCTGAGTAAAATTTGTAAAAATTTCGACTTTTTTCCCCGAGAATAATTTGCAAACTTTTCCGAGTAAAGTTTGAAAATGTTCAACATTCTTAGTTCGAGGACAAATTTGTAATAAAAATTTTAAATATTTTTCGGGGACAAATTTACGAAATATTCCACGTTTCCAAGGATAAATTTGTAAAATTTTCAACCTTTTCCTAATGCAAATTTTCAAAAAAATTCCGAGTGAAAAGTTTCAAAATGCTCAACATTTTTTTTTTCGAAGACAAATTTACGAAATTTTCCACGTTTTTTTTTTGGACAAATTTTAGACAAATTTTCAAAATGCTGCGCTCGTTCCGAGTACAAATTTATGAAACTTTTAATTTTTTCCGAATATAAACTTTTACAATTTTCAACGTTTTTCGAGAATAAATTTGTAAAATTTTCGACATTTTCCGAAATTTTAAATGGGGAAATTTTGCATTCGATAAATGTAAAAAATTTGTGCTCGGAAAAAGTGGGAAATTTTGCAATTTTGTCCGTGGAAAATGTGGAAAAATTTTAAAGTTTTTTTGTCAATAATTTTGGGAATTTCCAACAGTTTCGGGCTAATTTTTCCATTATTTTGGGAATATTTTAACGATTTCGAGCAAATTTTTCGATAATTTTGCTGATTTCCAACAATTTAGCCCGAATTTTTCGGTAATTTTTAAAATTTCTGACAGTTTTGTTATACAGTAACTATAATAATAATAATCTTATTCCTGAATGGAAGCAGATATAGAAAGAATCACTTTTACAAGCAAGTAATCATTTACATCTATCCCAGATTTTAAAGTTTGTAGAGAATTTGGTAAACTTTTAGTAAACTTAAAAATTCACCCAAAATTATCGGAAAATTCTAAAATTTATTGACAAATTTGGCAGAAATTGCTGAAAATACTCAAAATTTATCAAAAAATTTTGCCCAAAAGTGTTTTGAATTAGCAAAATTATCTAAAAATTAGCCCCAAATTGTTGGACATTATAGCAAATTATCGAAAAATGTGTCCGAAATTATTGAAAATTCGAAAAATTTATCGAATACTTAGCCTCCGATTGTTTTACAATTCACAAAACTATCAATAATGGATCGCCTAAAATTGTTGAAAATGTGCAAAATATAGAAAAATTCGTCAAAAATTTCTAAAACATCGAAAATTTATCAAAAACTTGGCCCAAAATTGTTGGAAATTCGCTACATTATCGAAAAATTCTTCCTAAATAGTTGAAAAATCGCAAAATTATCGAAAAATTCGCACAAAATTGTTTTTCATTCGCAAAATTATCGAAAAAAATTATAGAAGTGAAAATGGACCAGAAATCGAGGTGACCTCTGTCCATCTCGGACAACGGCAGCACGTGCCAATTATCGAAAAATTCTCAAAATTATTGACAAATTTGGCAGAAATTGCTTGACCGCTACTTTGGCCCCCGATTGAGTGGGAAAAAAAGTGAAAAATGGGGGGGAAAATGTAAAAATTGGGGAATTTAGGACTCGGTTGGACTTGGTCTGACAGCACGGCTGAGTCACGTGGTGGCCCGAGGGCCGATCAAAATGGTCAGTAACATTCCTCAAAAAGGTTTGAAATTATTGAACCTTTCGGTATGGAAAATAAGTGGAATAAGGAATAATCTTAATTTTGTTATTTGTCGAGAATTTGGTAAATTTTTTGACAGCATTTTTTTTTTGACAAATAACGAAATTGTCAAAAATTAGCAATAGTGGCTATTCGAATGAGATGGCAATTTTGACAAAATTTTAAAAATTTTCAACAGTTTCCGAGTATAAATTTGCAAAATATCCAAAAGTTTCCGAAAACAAATTTGCAAAATTTCCCACGTTTTTCGAGGAGAAAATCGCAAATTTTTAACGTTTTCTTGGTGCAAATTTTCCAAACTCATTACATTTTGCGAACACGAAACTGTTAAATTTTCAAAACAGTTTTCGACGCAAATTTTTAAAAATTTTAAAAATTGTCATTAGTAAATTTCGTCCATTTTGCAAAATTGTCTACATTTTCCGGGTACAAATTTTCAAAATTTTTCACGTTTTCTGTTACGTTTTAAGAATACGAAATTGTCACTTTTTTTAAATTTTTTTCATGCAAATTTTAAACAAATTTTTATACTTTTTAATTTTTAAAATTGCCATTAGTAAATTTTGTCAATTTTGCAAAATTGTGTACGTTTTCCGGGTACAAATTTGCAAAGTTTTCCACATTTTCGAGTATAAATTTTAAAAATTTCCCACGTTTTCCGAGTACCAATTTTCAAAACTCGTTACATTTTGCGAATACGAAATTGCCAAATTTTAAAAAAAAATTTACGCAAATTTTTAAAAAAAATTCTATACTTTCTATTTTCAAAACTGTCATTAGTAAATTTCGTCGATTTTGAAAAATTGTCTACGTTTTACGGGTACAAATTTTCAGAATTTCCCACGTTTTCTGTTACATTTTACGAATACAAAATTGTCAAATTTTTAAAAATTTTTTCATGCAAATTTTTAACAAATTTCAATACTTTTAATTTTCAAAATTGTGGTTAGTAAATATTGTCGATTATGCCAAAATTGGCCAACTTTTTAAACCGATTATCATATTTGGGTAGGGGAAATTTTATTTTTTTAGAAACCTAGAAAAGTCAGGGAAGTTCATGAGATTTAAAAAATAAAATCTTCCGAATGTTGAAATAAGAATTCAAAGAATCAGCAGAAATGAAATGAAGAAATGATCCAATGTAGGAAATAAATTTCAGTAGTTTGTTGAACTTCTCGAATATCCTGAATTTGGCCTCTAAAATAAAAATCAAGCTCATTGTCCATTCATCCTTAAATTGGAGTGAATGAGTAGGTCACGTGGTGCAGGTTAATGCTGATATGCTCGACTTAACCAAGCGTGTTTTATTATTGCATTCGACTGACCCAATTTTAAAGCCTTTTCTAGGTCAAATGTCGTACAAGAACCTCGGAAGGAACTGAAAAAGTTCCGTTTAATCGGTGTTTATTACTACCCTTATTGTACGTTTTGTAATTTGATATATGTTAATAATGGGCGTTCATGAAACGTACGCCTATCCGTCTAGACTTATGGGAAACGACGTAGTTTATGGACGACCCTCTACCGGTATTCATACCAATTTATGAACGACCCTCTACCGGTATTTATACCAATTTATGAACGACCCCCGTTGAATCAAAAAAAGTATCGGATGAGGGGCGTTCATAAAACTCCTAGCACTACATTTATGGACGGTACTTGACCATTATTCTTAAGAATTAATGGACGACCCCCGTTGAATTAAAAAAAGTATCGGATGAGGGGCGTTCATAAAACTTCTAGCACCACATTTATGGACGCTACTTGACCATTATTCTTAAGAATTAATGGACGACCCCCGTTTGAATTAAAAAAAGTATCGGATGAGGGGCGTTCATAAAACTCCTAGAACCACATTTATGGACAGCCCTTGACCCCGTTGAATTTACAAAAAAAAAGTGATGAACGAGGGGCGTTCATGAAACGCCTATCCGTCTAGACCGTAAGGGAAACGACGTAGTTTATGGACGACCCTCGACCGCTGTTCATACCAATTTATGAACGACCCCCGTGGAATTTGTTTTTGAGGCCAGCCAATCCTGTTGCGTTTGCTTGCACTCTTGCTTGAGCAAGTCTGTACGATTGGTCGTTCGTGACACCCCCCCCCCCCCAGGAGCGCGAACTCCGTGGGGGAAATAACAAGGCCATAAATCTTTTCTAATTTGCCCCGGACCAAAAAACTGTCGAACAGGTTTTCCGTCCCCCATCCGGGATGTATCCAGCTCATATGGCGCCATCTTCTGGAGCCAGTGCCGTATTAACCCATGGCAGGGCCCCGAGGCTTCAAGCTTCTTTGGGCCCATCGACCCCATCCCCCCTCGCCGCCCCGAATTTCAAAAAATCTCAGAAAATGTTGCAAATTTGTACTCAAAAACCGTGGAACATTTTGCAAATTTATACTCGAAAACGTGGAAAATGTTGTAAATTTGAACAGGGAAACCTGAAGGATTTTGCAAATTTGTTCTCAAAAACGTAGAAAATGTTGCAAATTTGTACTCGAAAAACTTGGAAGATTTTAAAATTTGATAGGAGAAAAACGTGAAAAATTTTGCAAAATTTTAACGAGGAACCGTGGAGAATTTTGCAAATCTGTCCTCGAAAAACGTCAAATATTTTACGATGTTGCGAAGATGTGCTTAAAAAACGTGGAAAATTTTGCAAATTTATACTCCGAAAACGAAGAAAAGGTTGCAAATTTGTACTCAAAAAACACGGAACATTTTGCAAATGTATGCTCGAAATACATGTACGTGGAAAATTTTGAAAATTTGAACAGGGTAAACCTGGAGAATTTTGCAAATTTATCCACAAAAAGTGGGAAATGTTTTGCAAATTTATAGTCGAAAGAGAGAATTTCAGAGAATGAATGAATGATCATGCAACAGTAGACAATTATGGTACCTCCCCCCCCCAGAAATTACATGTACATTGACTGCCCCCCCCCTCATTTCTATAAATATGAATTTGCTTTACATTCTGTATGCTATATTTACAGGTTCACCCCCCCCCCCCCTCCCCAAAAAAAATTTTTATTTTCAACTTTCAATGACAATTTTGAAAATTAACAGAAAAAAAAAATGCAAAAATTAAAAATAAAAATTGCGTGAACATATTTTGAAAATTTGACAATTCTGTATTCGGAAATTGTTGAAAATATATATGTACTTGGAAAAAAAAACAGCAAAATTTTTTAAAATTGTACTCTGTAAAAAAGTGCAGGATTTTGCAAATTTGTACTCGGAAAATGGGAACTCAATAACATGACTGCGTTGAATTTCCCTGACTTTTTTCAAAATAAACATTCTTCCCCGAGCTCTTCCTAACTTTTCCAGGTTTTCCACATCTGGAGGTACCCTGATTTATTAATGTTTAACCATAAATTAATTGGTTGTCTTTATGATGCGAATCTTTTAAATTTCAGATATTCGTAAATTTAATTAGCAAAAGCGAAGTGCAAAAAGAGTGCGTTGTGTCCATGGAGACATTTGTAATATACCCCCCTCCCTTGGGTGGACAATGGTGTACAAAACGAGACCCCCCTCGGCTATCTATGTAAATAATGAATGGCCCCTTCGCTAGTCCGGCACGTCTTAATTCTCATCAGTTTCATGGTTACGTATTTGTCGCCTTTCTCACCGTTATCTTTCACCGGCCGGATTTAACTTAATGGCAGTTCGACAGCTATATTCGAAGCAGCGAAAAAGACGGATTTTTTTGTAAAAATATATATTTCTTGGAAATTGTTGTCGGGCGATCCGTGTTTCCGATCGGTCTTGTCGACTGATGATCGGTGGTTTTAACGAACGTGTTAGAAACGTGTTAAAAACAGCGTAGAGACTTGAGGGGAGCCCCGATGCTAGAAAATGTTATTTTTTACCAACTTAGGTGTTTATTTACGTCTACGAATTCAATTTTACCTTTCGGACCGTGGACTGGGTGGATTTTTGTCCCCCGCGCCGCGTATATTATCCATCTTCGTCGTTGTTCCCGTTATTCATTTTTCAGAGCGGCTTTCATGTTAAAAAAAACCGATCCGAGAAGCTTTTTCTCGATCCGATTATTTGTAAATTTCAATAAACTGTTATACCTTTGAATCTTTCGTTTTGTCCAGTTATTGGGAATATCATGTCACACTTTTAAAATTATTGGTTGAATTTCGTAGCACACTTTGGGAATTTTTGGGGAATTTTGGGGGTCATGCTTTCTCAAAATTCCAAAAATTTGCGGAGAATTTCATGCAACGCTTTTCGAAATACTTGGGGAATACCGTATTACACTTTAAAAATATTTGGGAAATTTCACGGTCATATTTTCCACAAATTTTATGGAATATCGCGTCAAACTTCCGATAATTTGCAGAAAATTTCATGCTACGCTTTTTTTGAAATAATTGGGAAATTCTGTGTCCAACTTTCTAAAATATTGGTTGAATTTCTTATTATACTTTGGAAATTTATGGACCATTTTGCGGTGTCATATTTTCGCAAATATTTTGGGAATTTCGCGCCGCACTTTCGGAAACGTTTTGTGGCACACCGTGTCACACCTTCAGTAACTTCCGCGGAAATTTCGTGTCCAACTTTCGCAAATATTTAGGGGAATTTAGTGTCAACCTTTCTTTATAACACGTTGAACTTTGTCACGCTATGAGAAATTTTTCAGAACACTAGCGCCAAACCTTCAAAAATTTGAGGGGAATTTCTTTGCCGAAAACCCAACTAATAAATTAAAAAAATAAAACAAAGCATCGAAGCATATTCTCAGAATGCTTACCATCTGCTCCGGTGTCCCATTTAAGCATGATGTCAACCCCGTAAGCGGCCCTCGACTGCGGAGACGACCCTAAGCCACGAGGCGGAGGAGAACCGCAGCCAGCTTCGAAAACTTCCTTCAGGCAACAATCTATATCTTTCTGAATTAAAACATACCGAATCAATCAAGGTGAACAGGATTCCCCCAAAAAATTCCATTTTTAATTTCCCTGACTTTTCCTGGTTTTTAAAAAAATTTCCCAGACCAATGACAATGTGAAATATTCACGTATTTTGCAAAATCGACACTGGAAAATATTTTTCAAAAAATAACTAACGACAATTTTGAAAACTAACAGAAAAGTTTAAAACGTGGAACATTTGCAAATTTGTACTTGGAAAACGTGGAAATTTTTTTGCAAATTTATAATCGGAAAATGTGGAAAATATTGCAAATTTGTATTTGAAAAACGTAGAAAATTTTGCAAATTTGTACTCAGAAAATAGGGGCCCTGAGCTAACCATGTAGAAATACTAATTTTGGATTGCCAAGACTGCGTTGAATTTCCTTGACTTTGTCAAAATAAGCCATTCTTCCCTGACTTTTCCATTCATTTTCAAGTTCCCTGTCTTTTCCAGGTTTTCCAGGTTACAATTAAAAAAAACAACACGAAACAGATATTTACCTCGACATCTTTGTATTTTATATCCGGATATTGCTTCTCGAACATTTCGACGAAATCGTGACAGAACATCTGAAATTAAAAGCGTTGACAAAATTAACAAATTAAACATAAACCATCACCCCGCAAATAATGAAAAACCTTTGGATTTTTACCTGCTTCAGGTTGGTGTTTCTGTAATTCATCACGGTGAAATGCTTCTCGTAATCGTCCAAGCAATCCAGCGAAAAAGGTCTGAGAAAAAGTGCGAAGAAGTTGGTACGAATATTTTAAAAACTGCCAAATTTGACTAGCAATACAGTGAAACTTCTACAACTCGAAGCTCCAAGGGACCGGAAAAAAAATTTGAGTTATAGAATTGTAATACAAATTATAGCACAGACTGCGCTCTTATTACTCCACATTAAAAATACATTAAGGAACATACAGTACAGTCAAACCTTGCTTCTCTGTATATTTTTGTGGAGAGATAAACAGATATGCAATTTTTCCGATTTTTCCATCTACACTATCACACGTGGCGATTGTTTACAAAAACTTTCGGCATATCTCACGCTAATGGCGAATTCGATTGGGCCAAAAAATCTGCACTAGTGTAGGCTACAAGGTGAGGCATGAGTCTGCATAATCGGAAGTATTGCAGGCAGCAGGCACAAAAAGACTACAGACTTATGCCTCACCTTGTAGCCTACACTAGTGCAGATTTTACGGCCCAATCAAATTCGCCATAAGCCACTTACTGTTCCGGTTTTCCTTAAAAAGTCCCCAGATGCTGACACCTGATGGTGATTATTCGAGTTAGAGTATAAAATAGTCCAGAGCGGAGGGAAAAAATTCGAATTATCGAGAAAATTCGAGTTATAGAAATTCGAGTTTGAGACGTTACGTGCCGTACATTAATAGCTAGTGAAGACCAACCATTAATTTTTTTTTCTTTCACTTATAGATATTTTCGAGTTATAGAAGTTTCACTGTATATTGTTTTTAATTTAGACGCTAAGTTTTATTCTGTTGTTTGCATGCTACTACCAGTTAAAATTAGAATTTTTTTGTCATGTTTATTTCGACGTCGATTTAATGAGTGGTGATTTTATTTCTGTCCTCTCAGCAAGTTTATAAGTTTTATGTAGGAGTTGTTTTCAAAATTCTGCCAACGCAGGTATAGTAATTATATCGAACTATATCCTCGAATACGAAGCAACCAAAACTGGCCCATTTTCCAAAGCAACTATAAAAAAATTTTACGATCCTGTATATTCATTTTTCCTAGGCAATTTAATAAGCCAATAACAAATCCGAAATTAAGCCAATGAAAACACGATCCTGACAACGTCAAACTGAATTACACAACAATAAAAATAGACTTCATTGTCTAGCTGTCATTGTTTATTTGCTTGCTCATGCGCTTGTTTTTTTTTTGTTTTTTTTCAATAAATTTCGGTGAAAAAAGTCTTTATTACTTTCTATTTTCAATTCTGCGAGTACGGCATAAATATTATCGCAGTTTCAGGAAAACGTTAAATGCATTTTCACAAACTGGGTCATTGTATTTTTTTCCCGGTAATTAATTACAAGTCGTGGCAGAATTCTTTTCGAGAATTTCTTTCGAGGAATTTGATAATATTAATGGTGGAATGTTTGAACCGGAAACAAACGAGTTGGTGGGAGAATCGTCTAATGATCCATATTCACGAGTCAGCAACGGCAAACGTATGAAAATTTCAACTTTCAAATGCTCCAAATTCAATACACTAGAATTGTATGCTTGGAAATAATCCCCTATGCCTTCAACGGTGAAATTTGGAAATAACGGTCTGATTAAGTGACTGGGAAATAAACGACTAAATTGATGGTGTCCCAGCTGAAAAATCCCATACAGTCTCATTCAAAAATCCAATGAGACTAATGGGATTAATGGGTCCCATTAAAGT
>JAQGBX010008794.1:0-10252 GCA_034698745.1 Megaphyllum sjaelandicum
ATGATACCGCGGGGAGGGCCTGAAACAGAGACTTGGAAGAGATGATACCGGGGGGGGGCATAAGGGGGCCAAGGAGGTAACATAGAGAAATTAGACTAAGCCACAACAACGCGTGGCCGGGCACAGCTAGTCCAGAGATAAAAAATTAAGCGATCGATACATTTTTAAATAACTAAGGTGGTACTTTTAGGGAAACTATATCTTATAGGAATTCGAATGAGTGAATGCACTCTTTATTGTCAATATTCCAATTTAAACAAATTAAACCCATTGTATAACCGCTCCATACGCCCTATGCTTAGGAAACGCTCCTACCTGGTAACATATCTGCTGCTATTAAAACACTAACAAACTAATGGCAACCTTTATCCATAGTAACTTCATTAAATCATTCCTTTGCCTTATTCAAGAACCACACATGCAGCTAATTCACTGATTGGCCACTTTTTTTACAGCAAAAGCTGAATAGCTAAAATCCAACACAACAAAAGAACTATAAAACTTACAAACCTAAACCTTGTTAAAAGCCACTAACACATACAAACAAACTAATACTTATAGTAAATATATACCAGAAGGTGCTCAGACCACTTAGTGCATTAGCTTGTCTGTCGCAGCATCAGTAAGATAGCAATCATGACTTGCACGGTTGTAAGTGAAGATAGCCGAATAACAAGGGGCAAAACCAGCTCAAACATAAGTCTATTCAAATTGTTATAATTTATATAATAATAATGTGCTATGTTTATATTCATAATAGAATCCATAACCGTTTTCCATTAAGTATAACAGATGTTTGATCGACCATTCATTTCGTATGCAATGAACGAATTCCACACAGAGAAAAAGAAGGTTAACTGTGTATCTGACGTTATAAATATTTCTCAACCATGAATAATTTAATAAGTTGAGTACATATACAATGCAGATAACTTAAATATATTGGCATAAACACAAGGCAAGCAAAAGTTACGATCTATACCATTTTTCATGAAATAAATATGTAGATTTGGGCTAGATTTGTAAAACATGCAACAGTATGTGACGGATGCATTCAATCCGTTCTTTTAAAGTATATACACTGTTTTGTGTGCTACATAATTTAAACAAAAATGGATGGAAAATTGTTTTTAGTTAGACAAAATATTTGTAGTATTAATAATACACCCTACCGGAAGAAATCGATTTTTTTTTGTTCAAGAATTATTACCGATATGGTAATTTGGGTGCATGACAAAACCATGCTTGTCAACATCAAATAACTTAATTACAACTTATTTTAACCAACATCAACCAACAAATACACAATAACTTATAGAAAAAATGGCCAGAAGGGGCTGAGACCCCTTAGTGCTGGAAACTTCTTCTTGTTTGCAGCCATGTGAGGTTCCTCCATCCAATTTCAAATAAAACAACATTCTATCGAATTTATTTGTATTGACGTTTAGATTTTAAGCTTTTTCTCGTTAAATATAATTAATATTGTTTGCTTTTGTGTTGATTTTTTTTGCAATAATTCAACCTATAGAAGAAAAACTGTTCTTTTTTTTAAATTTCGGTCTCTAATTTGTGTTTTAGAGTGATTTGCAAGATAATTGCCAATGGACATCAAGGTTGAGGATGATGATGATGACCAAAATGAAGAGAATCAGGAAAAATACGACAAAGAAGTTTACGTACCATTTATACGGTGTCTTATTTTAAAACTAACACAGGAAGACCATGTCAAAAGTAATGAACTTCGTTATGTAGTTAAATGACATGTATAAGCAAGTATATGGTATGTGATTTTGATTTTCAATTTCAGATTCTCAGCGTATAGTTGCATTAGGTGGAATCATAAAAGTTTTAAGTGCTGATGGCGTCAGGTAAGACTAGTTTTGCAATGTCTAAAACAAAATTTTAAAGATAAAATAGTGATATTTCTTCACTTCAGAGGTTCAAAATTAATATTACTTATAGTGTGAATAGTACTTGGAATTTAGTTCTCTCAAAGTTGAACTTATTCATAAGTTGATCGTTGGATTATTTAGATTCACTATATTGTGAAGAAATTAAAAAATGCAGAATTTCTGAAATGCTCTAAATATTCTCTGTCCTGGTTTGTAAAACGAAGGATCAAATTACATGTACTGTACTTTAATTTAATTATATATACAGTACATGTATATTAGAAATAGCCATGCCTAGTTTTTTATTGGCATTGTTTTTATGGAAATGGAGCAATTTCACTTTACATCTGCTTATCCCAGAATTAAATCTGCCATACTTCCATAAGTTACATTTTGTATTAAAACTTCATTCATCTGCTTCAGATATACCTGCATGCAATGCCATTGTAAGCAAATAAGATTTCGATTAATTTCAAGAGAAAAAAATTTGAAGTTGAGCCATAAATTTAATGTGAGGTTAATTACACTTGAAATTAAGAGAATGAAAGCATAAAATTAATTTTTAACAATCAAATTAATTATGAAAAACTAATGTCAATGTGAAAATGATACAATAACTTATTGATTTCATCAACGTAACCATTTGTAATCACTCGCACTTTATTTTGTTTGCAAACCCTAACCTAATAAATTATGACTTTGTTTATAATGAGCTACATGATGCCATCATTGAAGTGACGATATATCGTGTTTCGGGTATTTCGAAACATTTCTTATTGCAATTTTTTATATTAATCTGATAATTTTTAAAAGTAACTAAATTGGAAATTATTTACAACATTCCGTGCGATCCCCATAGATCAGTGGGATCTAGCACACTGCTACAAATTTAATTTCCCTAATCATCCATTCTCAACAAAGTTTCAATCATCCCACCTGTAAGAAAAATCCAGACATAGCAATATGCAATTTGAGCGGATTATTTTAAGCTGTCTCCTTTTTTAATAGATTTACCCCAATTGGTCGATCTGACCATATGGAATTTCTATTACACCAATATATGACGATCAGTTTTATTTTGCTGAGTATCAATTAGCAAGACAAATCAGTTTACTGCCGGCCTTATTGTCCAAGAAAGGCTCTTGTTGGCCCACCCCTTTTACTTAGCATTAGCTGAAATAACTTCACTTGACTTTTACACGTTTTTAATGTTTATTAACTGTCTACAAATAGCCTGCAACAGTATTATTGTCTTACTTTTTTGTAGCTGCTAGGAATGTAGCTGTAAAAATTGGTATAAAATCTACAATACACTAAATTGACAAATAGTTTATTGTCATTTATTGTTTTTATTAATTATTCCTTTTATTTTCTAAAAAAACAGCCAGGTTCGTCGGGCGGCAGCCAGAAAGCCTGCGAAGCAACTTTACGATGCTGTTCATGGAAAAGAAATCACAGCTGAACAGTGTGGCCAGTTGAACAACCCAAGCACCTCTGCAGAAACGGGTGATCAACTATCAGTTTCTGGGAACTCTACTTGTCCTCAAACCAATAATAATGAAGTAGTTGCTACGATTGAGCAGCAAATGTTAACTTTGGGTGTCAGAACAGGGCATGTAAATGAAGTTGACGCCTCTGAAATTTCTGGGAATGAGAATGCTGAGGGTATTTCCAGGGCACCAGTTCCTCAAATTAGTGCCAATGCTGTGAAAGATGCTGGCAACATCAAACAAGATGGAGAAAATGGTGCAGCGAAGGACGCCATTCCAAACATTGCAGAGCATGAGCCGCATATCTCTGTCATTGAAGAAAGCGATTCCAGAGTGTGTAGAAACAGTAAATTAACTGACTGCACCATTCATGACAATGCAATTTCTGATGATAAAGTTGCAGAAAGCAGTAGTGTTACATTTTTAGAAAGTGACCAAGAAAACACTTCGGAAATGAACAAGTGGAGCACTCCAGAAAAAATTGACATTGACAGCCCTTCCATAAAAGAATGCGGTTCGGAAAACCATTTTGTTTCGGGTGTTTCAACCGACTTGAGGGATTGTCCGACATCGCCCAGGGAATCTGCACCATCTGAGATTTCCAAACACAGCAAGCGCAGTCGAGCCACTAATCCCGTCCAGGCGTTCATGGACTGGAAATTGATTCCCATAGATGACACTGGTCCGAATCAGTGTTCAGCACCAAGACTCGAAGAACATTCTTTTACTGTTAATTTGGATCCTCGGTGCAAAGGTTATTCACACAAGCATGAAGATACTCAGAAAGCTGTACCAGAAAATCCAGAAACGTTTCCTGATTCAAGCAACTGCACAATCCCTATTCCTCAGACAAATTTTGATGTTTCATCTTTAGCATCGCTCTCTAACTGGCTGAAGGAAAAGGAGGAGCGTGGTGAGAGTTTACCAATACCATTGAAAGTGACCAACCCAACGTCTACCAATGATAGCATTAATGAAGTTTCTGTCAAGACAAAGGAGCTTTTGATAAGTAATGGAACCAGTTTGACGGGCGATTTAATACTGTTGGAAGATAAATCGGACGACGACTGCGTTGTCACGGGCTACTATCGCGAAACTAGACCCTTCCACCTGCTGCACAAGGACGTTGAACCAGTCGTGCTGCCTGAGTTAGTGCCTATAATGAAGTCTGAAGTGAATGTAGATGTGAAATCCATTATTCCACCACTACAAGGTCCGAGCTCGTTTCCGCCTGGCAGTCACGTCTTCCCTCGTTCAGGAAGACCTGATGACGATGATGATCCAGTCATTGTCGACAGAGATGAGGAAGATGTGAAATCGGGACCAAGGATAGCCCGAAGGAAGATCCACGATCGGTACGATGAGATGGTCGATGACTGGAACCGAAGGAGCGAGAAAGGAAGAGCTAAAGAAATGGAGGAAAAACGCAAGCGCCGAGAGCGACTGGAGCAAGAAAGGAGCGAGAAGGAACGGTTGGAGAGACGATTTCAACGAGAGAAAGAAAGGAAGGAACAAGAGCTTTCCAGGCAGCAACATCGAGACATGAACTCTGGTAGGATGAGCCAGAACTGTGTCAATCCTCATGCCCAACACAATGGCTGTGTGCATCATTGCAATGCCAATCAGCCACTAATGGTGCCTCCGTGCTTTGGCTGCAATCCACACATGCAGCACCAGTACCCATGGCAGGTTCCACCATCCCATATTATGCCACCTCCATTCATGACAGCATCGCATGTCCACAGTGCACATCCTTACTCTCACCCTGCAACCCCGACCCCACCTTTTGCAGGCATGCCATTAGTTGGCCCTATGTACCCGAACAATGCCCAAGCTCCCTTGTTAAACCAACATTCACATCCCAATCAAGGATGCTTTCCTAGACCTCCGCACCCTTCTCCTCATCCAAACCCTCATGTTGCCTTGCCAAACCAGTATGGCCCAACTCCTAACCAGCACAATCAAAGAACTGTTGCAGTACCCATTGTGCATCCTGGCTTGGTTGGCAGGAATGTATTTAACCATTCTCAGCTGAATGGAAATGGCCAGTGCTTGGAGAGTTTGGAGCCTTCAGCTACTTCCACAGGCCCCTTCCCTAAGTGCAAGTACTGCGCGTATGTCGGCGATACCTTGGAGATAATAGCTCACTACGTGAACATTCATCCGAAAAAGTCTCCCCCCGTAAAGCTCTCCCTGAATGAAATAAAAGAAGCGGAAAAAGAGATGATAAAGGAAACAAGCGCACCGGTGCGTCACACTGGGATACATTGCCTGGACGACTTGAGCTGGATACCAGCCGGCAGTATATTCAGTAATGAGCAAACGTGTAAACTGTGCCCTTTTAAGGGAAAGATCCGCTCGTCGTTCATCCAGCATGTACAAGCTCACAAGGAAAAGAAACTGTCCGAGATGCCCAAGCCCGCCCCCACTGTGCCCAGATTTTGCTGCCGTTTCTGCGACGAAACATTCGTGGAAATTAACGGGTTTTATGAACACATCACTGGTCACACCGGTGAGTACGCCTTTAAATGCAGTCTTTGCCAATTTAAGGGGCAAACCAGATGTATGATCAAGGTCCACAAATCACAGGATCACCCAAATAAAATTGTTACTCCAAATCCGACGATCTACAAGAGAGTGCTGGATGGATCTGTCCTGGAAGGATACGCTTGCTCTCTTTGTGGTTTCGTCCAGCTGACCAAGAAGAATGTGGAATCACATTTTATCCGTGAGCATCACAAAGGAGCTGCCAAAGTCTTGAAAATAAACATGTCGCGGTTGACCCCAAGACCAAGACCCACCCTACCTGAACGCCGCCTGTCAGCTTCGAAGGTTGTGCCTTCATTGGAGGCAGCGAAAGCAGTTGCCATACCCAAACGGGCACCTCCTGTGAAAGTCAAAGGGGATCCCAGAACTGCTCTTGACCGAGCTGCAGTTAAGGATCTAGCCACGCCTCCATCGCTGCCTAACAAGTTAGCTCGTCCATCGAGTAAATCCGATGCATCACGCACGCCGAAGAAATCAGTCTCAAAGCCAAATTCTAGCCCAAAAGCCTCAAACCCTGAAAGCAGCCCGATGAAAATTCAGAAGCCTTATTCGATACCAAAGAAAAAAGCTCCAAATACACCTTCTGGCAGACAGGAAGCAGATGCATCGGCAATATCAGATAATGTCACCTCTTCAAGTCAATTCGAAAGGAACGTTGACGTGACACTTGAAGGCGATGGTGTCCCACTAGTCGCCCCAACAGAGACGCTTCCCCAGCTAGCAACCCCATTAAAAGAGGCTGTCGTTGTGCAAGATATGTCACAGTTCTCTTCTAACATAATTATTAAGTCTGATGGCGAAGCTGTCAGTTGTTTGACCATGGAGTTAGAAATAGGTGAGGTGACACACCCCAATCCGATAGATGAAGATGCAGAGATCGAAACTGAAACTGAAAGTTTGTCACAACTGTTTATCAAGAGAGAGAAGAACTCTGAACCACAGAATGACAGCGATGATTCCAATGATACTGTGGAAATGAACTTTGATGTAGCTCCGAGCCAAGAAATTGTTGCATCACCACCTAGCCTGGATGCCTCTGCGCCGACATCGATCCAAAATGCTCTTGCGCCGCCACCGAGCCAAGATGCTCCTCCGCCGCCACCGAATCGGGATGCTCTTGCGTCACCACCGAATCGGGATGCTCTTGCGCCGCCACCGAATCGGGATGCTCTTGCGCCGCCACCGAATCGGGATGCTCTTGCGTCACCACAGAATCAAGATGCTCTTGCTCCATTACCAAAACAAAATTCCCTTACCCCACCAATGAGCCCAGATACTGTTGCTCTTCCATCGAGCCGACATACTCCCATGCCTCAACCGAACCAGGGTAGTGCTCCAGCCTTACTGAAGCAAAATCCGACTCACTTTCCGTTAGAAGTAAAAATTAAAACTGAGCGACCTTCGGTTGACGAATCTGGTCCTGTCCCATCCATTGCAGAAACAATTTCCAAGCTGCGGGGGCAACTTCACCAAGAACCTTCCGGTGACCTCGCAGCTTCAGAGAAAGAGACACCGCGAGATCCACCATCAGAGGCTGCTCCAGTTTTCTACACAAATGCCAGCAGCCAAAGGGTTCGCATATCCAATCGACGGCTGAAAGACTGGAATGAACGGTGCAAAGTGCTCATCTGCGGCTGCCTATTTGCTGCTCGAAGCAATGAGGGATTCACAAAGCATCGTGAATACAAGCACAAAGGTGAGAAGCGCGCCGCCTGCCCTGAGTGCAACTCAAAGTTTGATACGGCGTCCGATTTTGCCAACCATCAATGGAGGACATGCCCGCGCTCTGGCATGCGCATCTATGCCTGCTCAGTAGAGGCATTGTGCCGCTTCACGACCAGTAGCCAGCTTAATTTCATCACGCACATTAAGGAGGAACATGCTGACATTGAGTGGCTGCCATGTTATTGGTGTGGCAAGAAGTACACGACCATTGATTGCTTAGCTGCCCACCTCCATAGCCAATGCAACACCAAGATACCCATGCTGAGAGCTTTGCAGAGTAATGCGGCCAATCTACAAGATAATCCAATTGTTGCTGCCACCACTGAGGACCTTAGGGAAACTAGTTCACCCGAGGAGCCTGCAGCACCACATCTAGAGGTCGTGTATCGTTGCAATGTTCTGGGATGCCAGCATGAGTCACTAGAGCGGGAGGTGCTCATTGACCACATTCAGGTGGACCATCCTGAGCGCAAAGAGCATGGGTGCTTTTATTGTGGAGGTAGTTTTGGCAGTATATACTCATTGGTCCTGCATTTGGAAGATAAGCATCGTGAGACAGCATCGAACCCTAGAAACTGCATTCCTGTTGTTTCCACTCCCAACCGCACTACAGCTTCTGTACCAAACACTTCAATAGAGTGTCCAGACAGAATGTCCAGTCATTCAATGACTGTTGATTCTCATCCCGAGGAATCTGTAACTTCTGTGCAATCGGTTACTCAGGCCGGCGTTTTGCCACATCTACCAGTTCCTTCCCGCATTGTTATCCCATCACTTGTCTCAGCACCTGCATCGTCCCCTGCTCTGTTACAGGAAGAAAATCCTAGAGGCTTTCAGTGGTACTCTACAGAAAGACGCAAGGTAAGTTAAAAAAATAATAATATCCGAAATTGTATTTGCCCCACGTAAAGGTCTACGTGGCTACCGCCTAGAAGTTGTTCTGAATTATATTAACAAGTCACTCATCTATTTATAGTACTGAAAATGTGCCCACAAAATAGTGGCCATCAATTTTATTTTTTTAGTTGTGATGTTAGTTGTGATGGAATAACAAATTTAAATCATAATTGAATGTTAACAATGTAACTCAGTTAAAATATGCTCATCCTAAGTCTCATTGCAGTTGCAATGAGATTGTTTTAAAAGCCTAAAAAGATTCATGACAATACATGATCGAAAAATAACTAAAATTTTGGTGAAATATTTTTGTCATATTGATTTCGTAATTGTTTACAGAACATAAACTATCATGGTAGATTATTTCTAACTGAAAATAGTGAGCTGAACAAAACTGAAATTCAAACTGATCATGGTTCTAGAGAAATGCGACTCTTTACCTCTTACTTATGTGCTACAACAAATGTTTGGGCATATGCATGTGCAACGCCTAAAATGAATGTCAACAAATTTAAAGTAAAGATTGTTCAGTGTCCGAAATGTTGCAATTTCATGATTATCCCTTTACTTAAAGCGACCTATATTCAGATTTTTGTAACTAATTCATTGTTCTGTGTATTCACAGATAAGCAACTTGATTCAAGGGCTGACCCTGTCTTTTGAAATTATACGCACCACCAAGTTGGATGAGGCCCAGCTTCTTGTAAACCTCACTAAGTGGTTGAACATTCACGGAACCCAAAAGGGTCATGTGGTGCTAACTAGGAAACATTGCATAGATCCACTTGTCTTTGCATCGCAAGTTAAGTCTGAGACTGCAATGAGGGTCATTCTTGATGACAGAGTGAAGTTGGCTCACCTGTACAAATGTGCCGCAAGGGAGTGTACTTTCACCAGCAGTAGCAAGGATGAATTTCGAGATCACCTTCTGCTCGACAAGTGCCGCACCGACAACTTGATCCACTGCCTGTACTGCGGGGAGCAGCACAAGACTGTGTGTGGTGTTGTCAGTCATGTCTCGAACCGCCATGTGCTCTGCATCTTTCAGTGTCCGCACTGCATTTACCGTACAAAGACCATGAACTACCTCTTGTTCCACATTGCTCGCTCCCACAAGGAGGAAAATGGAGTGATGGAAAGGCTGATGATATGTCCAGCACCGCGACCTGCTAATTTAGAGGATGAGCTTCCTGATTTATTCAGCTTAAGTGTTCCTGTTGCCTGTGCTGTTGGTAAGACTTGCTATGCTCGTAAAACTGTTAATTTGCATCCATGTTATTTTCTTGTTTTTTTCCATTATTTTTTTTTTATTCCATTTTCCTGTGTCACTATTTTTTGCTATCTCGTCCCATTTTTCCATTTCCCAATGTGTTTCATCTCTTACTGCCCCAGATTTTTTATTCACGATGTTCTTTCTATTACCCACACTGCTAAAATACAGGTTCCCTAAATAATTTCATTATTAAAAAAAGGTTTTATTTTCCAGTTTATTTAAAAAATAGTACATTGGCAAAAATCTAAAATTGTTTAATAAACACCATTTACCAATTACCGAATTTAAAATAAAATTTTCATGTTTTGACCTTGATTCAGTGAAAATTCTCAAAGGTTCAGGGTGGCAAACAAGTCCTAAAAGTCCTAAAAAAGTCCTAAATATTCAGATAAAGTCCTAAATACCCTCCAAAAAATCGAAGAATTGTT